>PVJA010025759.1:0-20887 GCA_004027025.1 Myocastor coypus
TGTGAAGATATTCTACTACAGGGATGAGATCTAAAAATGTCACTGAAGGACAGATACTGCAGCTGTCTCTTGAAGAACACACACCCACTCTTCATTAATGAAGATGAGAATCTTGCTTGGTAAGCACAAGGGCCTGAGTTCAATCCCTAGTTCCACAAAAAAAAAAAAAAGAACAAAAAAAAAAAAAACCCTAATTCTTATAAGGGAAGATTTTTGAGTGTCTTCTCTGGGTGCTTGGTAGTAATTAATTTTTGTTTTTTCATCCTTTTTTTGTCTGGAGAGGAGGGGTATAACTTGACAGAAAAGAAGGGGCAATACTTGTGATAAGAATTATATAGAAAGTTTCTGAAGAACTATATGTAGTTCTTCTATATCTATATCTCAGGAATCAGATATATCAGGCTTAAAATAATGATCTTGAGCAGCATTTCTGGAGTTCCCAGGGACTCTGCTCACAGCCCTTGACACACTTCTCCTTGTTATCAGCCATTAATTAACTGAGAGTCATCAGCTCATCATGACATAGTCAAGGTAATTGAAGGTTCGCTATCGGTGGGACCCACATTCTTTGATCAGCTATCTCAGATGCAGCAGGGACTGTAGCCTGCACATCTCCAGGGAAGGAAAACTGCATCAGCAATAAAAGAAAGATAATGTGTCAGACTTGGGCTTCAGTTTGTATTCAATGAAGTGGTCAGCAAATACTTATTCAGCACTGAGCAGAACTGAAGCCAAGCCACATTCTAGAACTGGAGCCCAACACAGCATCTCCTTTGTCAGACAGGTCTTGGAGGCATATGGGACCACGCCAATGTCAAAGGCTTGAGAACAATGGCAGAAAGCCTAGAACCTTGCTCTTCTTCCTTATAGGAATGCAGTAAAAAACTGTAATGTAATAGGGCATATGTTGCATCATGTGGCTCTCAGGAATTACAAGTTAAAATTAAAGCCATATTTTGAACTAGATCATGTGGCATCAGCTTGTGATCCACAAAGGAGATGCTGTTTTTAGTTTTATTCAATGAATTTAGGTGAGTCATTTAATGTCACTGAGTCCTCATTTAAAACAGCATGCCCCAAATTTTGGCCTATCAATGGTAGTAATGATTTGTTATTTACCCTCACTCTTTGCTTTACTTATATCTCTTCTATAAAGAGTTTAAAAACTAAATACAAGAGACTGTTAAAGGTATATTTGGTGCATGCCTGTAGTACCCACTACCTGGAAGGTTATTGCAGGCAAAATATTTGAGCCCTCAAGTTCAAGGTCAGTCTGGGCAAAGTAGTCAGACACGGTCTCTTAAGAAAAATAAAGTCCTAAGCTTGCATTTCATTTCCTAGCCCGTCTCACAGCAAATGAAATGTAAGTATACGTCTACAGGGAAGGTTGGACAATTCTTGGAAACATTTCCTTTTGTGATAAAAGGGACACGTGTAGTATCACCTTTCGCTCCTATATTTTCCTTTTTTCCTTGAATGCCACTGTGTACCTAAAGCATGTCAACCTTGTTGTGACTCTGTGATATCAAGTAGCAGACCTTGATATCTAAGGTGTGAAGAATTGCCCTGTGAACCCTGGAGGATACGGCTGTTGAGAACGAGCTGAGCTGGGGGGACAGACACGCAAAGAATACACCTCTCACCGGCTACTTACTTAGGTCCGTGTTAATCAGGGATTCTCTTTCATGCTGCCAGCCAGAACGCTGTGTGAATATTTTCTACACTTAAGTTTTTTTTTGCAAAGATTTCATACATTATTGATCCCATTTTGCATGTGAAGAATCTTGGGCTTAAAAAGGGTTAAGTGACAAAACAAAGTTTGTGCTCAGGGTCTCACATTTCTGTCTTTAATCTATCCTTATTCATCCCATCCCTTATAATATTCTGTTGTAATCTAGTGGGGCACAGAGCCACAGTATCAGAGTAGACATCGGTTTGGCTGAATTCAAGGAACTCTGGAAATCTCACTAGAGAAGCTATCTGCATTGCCAAGATCACTTACAAAATTAAAAATGCTTATACTGTTAAGAATGAAGTGTTCTTAGAGCCAGTCTTGGCTGAAAACAGCTTCTACCAAGGCAGCACCTATGATTTAAGATCAACTGCTCAGCCCACTTTTTCTACCAAGGACACTTTGCTTAATACTTCTAGCTCAATTAAATGTGCCCTGTGTGCACACTTGCACATCTTCAACTTGGTCACTGTAATGTGACACTACACACGAAATCTGATACTGTTTGATTAGAAATTGATCCTAAGAGTTATGCAACCTGCCTGTTTAGATATAAAGCTAAGAAGTGTCTACCTGCTCTCCTATAAAATCTTGCTACTCCAACGGTGGTCCCTGGGAGAGCAACTACAATATTGACTTGGGGCAGAGCTGCCCATTCTCAGGCTCTACTCCAGACTGGCTGAATGGAACTTCGAGTTTCACCAAGAGATCTCGGGACAGGTGTGCATGGTCGAGTTGGAGAAGAGCCACTGAACCTTAAGCTGCATGTGTTGTGAGTTCACATAATCTAATTTTTGCTACTACAGTACACATCTTTTTCTTTGGTATCTGGCCTAGGATACTTAGGGAAAGTCTCTATCTCTGTTTTATTTTTTAAATTATTTACTGAAAACAGGGGCTTGCTATGCACTTCAGACCCATAGTGTTCCTCTTCTCCCAGCCACCCCAGCACTGGGATTACAGGCAAGTACCATCATGCTCAGTTTTTGGCCGGCGCGGTACACCCAGGGTACTGGGGATCAAACTTGGGTTCTTGCGCTTGCCAGACCACTGGGCTATCTCACCAGCCCAGAAAGGCTATGACTCCTAGCATAACTTAGGCTGTGGTGGTGTCCAGTAAATGCACGGCTAGTGACTGCCTGGCCAGGCCTGAGGAGCACTTGCATGAAAGCAGCGGCTCTGGAAATGAATAGAGAAGGATGTCAACTGCATAGAGATTATGGGCCACCATGCAAAGCCCTGTGTGGAGGGAACTGAAAGGAAGACTCTCCTTTTTGTTATAGAGTGGTTATAGACTGGTTTGGAGACACAGAGATCAAATCATTATTTGAATCCTTAACATTTTGAATTTCAGATGCTGATGGAGTGTCCAGCTGAATATATTGGGTATGGACACAGAAATGTGAGCCTGACCCTGAACATACTGTTCAGGATAGCAGGATAACGACAGGGAGTAGTTGAAGCCATGCGAGGAAATGGGTTCATTGTAGACATGTGAATGGTGAAGTAAGTGTCATACCAGTTCATAGTGTGGCACACAGTACAACGGCCACACACTAATATTAATCTGCTACCTCTGTCTCTCAACTACTCATTTACTTCTATAGTCATCTGAAGATATGGCTTGTGATTCTGCTGCTCTATAGAAGCTCATTTGTGGAGAACTTTAGTCACAGAGACTGTTGGGGTCTTAAATGTCTCTCAGAGGCCCACATGTCGAGTGCCAGCCCCAGGGTGGTTATGACCTGGTGGGGGGAGTCTTAATGAGGCAGGTCATAGTGGTGGCCTTTAGGTAATTAGGCCTATGTGTGCAAAGGCAGTTGAGGAACTTTAGCCCCTTCCTCTTGCTCTCTGTCTTCCTGATGCTGAGGTGGGCAGCCTTACTCCACCCTGAACACCACTCATAATGTGCCACCCCCTCCAAGAGCAAAAGCAATGGGAGCCACCCCTGCATCAACATTATCACTATTAGCCTCTAAATAGCTAGTCTCTATTCTATTTGCCTCTCAACTATCCTACTTTACAGCTTCCCAGTATGTCTCTACCAAATTCCTAAAATACCTTCAACATGTCACTCTCATGCTGAAGATTTGTGATAACTGCCATTTCCTTCTCTTTCCAAAAAAAAAAAAAAAAAAAATGCTCACCTGCTTTTAAAGAATGTCCATAGCTTGGTGTCATGCTGGCCAGTCACCCTTATTTCTCCTCCTTCTCAAATGTCATCTCCACTTGTCTATATTTCAACCCCAGTATGGTGCCGAGTTCAAGGAATCAAAGGAAAAGAAGGAAGAATGTCTTTTTTTTTTTTTTTTTTGTCTTTTTGAGACAGGGTCTCGCTATGCAGTTGAGGCTGGTCCTGAGCTCACTTTTGTAGCCCAGGCTGGTCTCGAACTCGCATCCTCCTGCCTCAGCCTCCCGAGTGCTAGGATTACATGCGTGCGCCACCACGCCCGGTGCCCGGAAGAATGTCTTAATTGACTTATATTAGGCTAGATTTAGATGGGCATGGATTCCAACCCCAGCTCTGTACATCTTAAAACCAGTGACAATCTCTTCAATTTTTAGTTTCATCTGTAAGACCTTAAGAGCAATCATTTTCCATAGCATTGTTATGGTGCACAATACAATGATGTATGTTAGCTAATTTTAGTTCTCATTTGAATGAGTTTAGATACATCTCAGATGCATTGATTAAATGGGATATAATAAATGGAATGCAACCTAAATTTCATCTAGAACCAGAAGAGCCCTAGAATAGCCAAAGTAAGCTTGGACAACAGAAGAAAAGCAGGAAGCATCATAATCCTTGGCTTGAAATTACACTACAAATCTGCAATAAAATCAGCATGGTACTCACATAAAAACAGACCTGAAGATCAGTGGAACAGATCAGAAGATGTGGACATAACTACAAGCACACTAAGCCATCTTATTTTATTTTTTCAATGTATTTGGTGCAGGCTTTTGCTATGTAGCTCGAACTTACAGTGACCCTCACGTTTTCAGACTCCCCAGTGCTGGGATTATAGGTGTGTGCCGTCATGCCCAGTCTTGGTTGCCGGCTTAGTGCTCCAGGGAGTGGGGCCAGCATGGCATGTGGCGCAAGCAGCTACCTCAATTTTTTGTTTGTTTGGTTTTTTTTGCTACCTTATTTTTGACAAAGTGACCAGACATGTTCATTGGAAGATAGCCTTTTTAATAATAGATGGTGCTGGAAATACTGACTTTCCATATGCTAAAGGTCTAAAATAGACCTATGCCTATCAACATGCACAAAACTACAGTTAAAATGATCAAAGATTTAAATATTAAAACTGAAACACTAAATATTCTGGAAGAGAAAGTAGGTAGAAACCTTAAGGGCATCGGGGTACATAAAGAGTTCATGAACAAAAATGAAACTGCATGGGAAATACTTCTAAGAATCAACAATTGGGATAGCATCTTTTTGGAAAGTTTTTGCACATCAAAAGGAATCAACAGGGCCAGTTGTCTAAAAGACACTTCAGTGGTCTAACGCACCTGCTTAGGTAAGCTTAGGAAACCACAGGGACCGCAATTCGATCCCAGGCACCACATGCTATGCCAGCCCCATTTCCAGGGCAGGCTGAGCCAGCCATAATAAATAAATAAATAAATAAATAAATAAATAAATAAATAAATAAATAAAAGGAATCACCATCAGAGTAAAAGAAAACTCATGAAATGGGAGGCAGTTATAGCAGTCTCTGTCAGACAATGGTCTCCTACTTAGAACATACACAGAATTAAAAAAATATCAGATCTCCAACACTCAAAGACCCAATCCAAAATGGACATCTGAGATGAATATATGCTTCACAAGTGAAGAGATACAAATAGCATATATGAAAAATGTTCAACTTCATTGATCATTCAACAGATGTAAATTAAAACAACTCTGACATACCATCTGATGCCAGAAAGAATGGCTACCATCAAGAAGACAACCAGTAACAAATGCTGGAGAGGCTGTGGGGGAAAAGGAACCCTTCTGCACTGTTGGTAGGTGTGCAGGCTGGTACAACCATTACAGAAATCAGTAGGAAGATTTCTCAAGAAGCTAGGATTGAGGGGCCCATTCAAGCCAGCTATCCCCCTGTTCGGTATTTTTCCAAAAGAAATGAAATCATCGTACCACTGTACACCCATATTTATAGCAGCACAATTTGTCATAGCTAAATCCTGGAAATGACCCAAATATACATCAGTTGAGATACGGATAAAACAGATATGGTATTTTTACATAATACAGTATTATTCAGCTATAAGAAGATAGATTTTGGGCTTTTGTGGATAAATGGATGCAGCTAGAGACTATACTGTTAAGGGAAATAGTCAGATCCACATGTACAAACACTGTATTATCTCCCTAGTGTGAGAACCTGAAAGGGTAATCAAAATCTAAAAGATACAACACATACTGTGAAAAGAAAAGAAGTTGTTCAATGGGAAGGAGAAACTGGAATGAGGAACAGGACAAATGATAGAGCAGTCAGATATATTTAGGTATAGATGCAGAGTAGTGTGGATAATTGTATTGTCAATTGCTATTGGTTTTTTGAAAGGAGCAATTAATGCTCAATATTTTTTTACTCCAATTTTTCCCCTCCTTTGAACTTCTTATTTTTTTTTTGTTATTGCTTTGTTTTATTTTGTTTCTTTCTTTAAATAAATATTACACATTTGTATCTGGTAATGTGAACAACTAACTCGAAGATAGCATTGTGTAATACAATAACCATTGTTAAATTCCTGTTACTTTGTTTAGTGAAATCTTGTATCATTTCTAAGCTTTTCTTTTCTATTAATATTTTGCATTCTTTAAGAAGAAATAAATGGAGTATAAAAAGTGAGCTCAAAGTAGGTGCAGACAAATGGAATAGAGCCAAAGGTACCAGGAAAGTAATCAAATACCGGGGTTATGTGTGACACTCTTGGAAGGTGCACAAGTTTAGGGAATGGACAGGAAGAACTGACATCTATTAATAAAGTTTGTCCCCAAGTCCTTGCCTCACTTGCAAGTGCTGCTGGCTTCTAGGAGCTCCTCTCAGTCATCTCTGCTTTGCTAGCATCGAAATCCAACTCTGATGCTGCCGTTTGGAGTCCATCTTCTTCCAACTCAGAGTTCTCTTCTGATCCCTTGTGATATCTATAACATACATCATTCAGACTGTTGCTAGAGAGTTTATGATAAACTTCCTTGCAAAATTAATTAAATTTTTATGTGTGCATGTTTTGTCTGTTCAACTTACCTATGTGTGCTTCTTGAGCACAGAAACTATGTCGTCACATTCCTTCAGCATGTACAACAGGACCTTCCCAATAGCAGCCCCCACGATTATGTTTTCAATTTAACGTGCTGTGGAAAAGATGAACTTCTGCAATGCTGACTTGCTATGCTATACAGGTGACATGGACTCATGGGCTTCGTTCTTCTGCACATGGATGTTGTGCAATTCTCTGCACTGCTTGGCCTCCTGAGATGTCTTGTGAGGATACCATGCAAGCCACCCCAGTGCTGTTTGCTTGAGTCAGTGTGCTGGTGATCACTGTGAAGTGTCTGAAGTCTGGTTGTTCTGTGCCAAAATTATAGCTGCTTCCTCTTTGGAGGGAGCATTTAGAGTGATTTTAGAAGAAAATAAGATCCAGCAAAAGTCTCATGATGAATAATACATGAAGGATTTTTAAAACAATCCCCAGAAACTGCCTGCTCTGTTTTCATCTGGCATTTTTGATGTTTGTTTGTAATATGGATTTTATTACTTTAAAATGAAATGCATTCATAGAGCCCTGACATTTCTCTTCATTTATTTTAAAGTGCAGACCATATACATTTTGATGCAATGTAAGTAATCCTATTATGATCTTTAGGTAGTCTGAGCCAGCTTGGGCTTTCTGTTCAAACAGATTACAAAAACTGCCCCGTCCTAAACAAATGCTTGCATGACGACAATATTGCCCTGAGTCGCACACTACATAGTCCTTGCTGGAGTAAAAGAGGCCATTCTTAATGTGTCTTGGGGATTTATTCTATAATGGGGTTCAACAGTTATTTCAAAAGGACCAAACATACATGAGGAAACTTCGAACCATAATCTAAGAAACTGAAGCAAAATGATCCAACCCTGTAGCTCAGATATAATGATATCTCAGTTCATGAATTCAGTACTCTTCATGGTTTTAGTTGCAACTGAGCTGGACAAGAACTGAATAAAATTTCCCCATTTGAGGGCAGGTGGGATAGCTCAGCATACTAAAGTGTCTGCTTAGGTAGGCCTAGGCAAGCGCAGGGACCAAGATCTGATCCCAGCACCACATGTTGCTCCAGCTCGACCTTCAGGACAGGCTGAGCTGGTTACAGAGTCTGGGCATAGTGGCACACTCCTGCAATCCCTGTGCTAGGAAGACTGAAAATAGGAGGATCACTATGAATCTGAGCTGTGAAGTGAGACCCTGCAACAACCAAATACATTTTTAAAAATTCCCCATAAGGTCAACATGGAAGCTAACCACTGAATATGATTACACTCTCATCCAACTTGGTTTGCAACCAGAATTGGGGAAAGGATCATTTGTGATATTACTAACCTAATTAATAATAAAGTCCTGATACAGGTACCTTAACTATACTGTAAGTTAGGATGGCTTATCACTTTACCTACTAGTTTGGGATGTGGTCCATAACTTTATGACTAGCACCTTATTTACTAATTTGTATGGGATTAGTAAATTGATGATTTAGCCCTTCTCAGACTAGTTGGGAATACAATAAAAAATTTGATGTTTTAGCACTTTACTTACTAGTTGAAGTTGTGAAAACCAACACTGATGCAAAAAAAACCCCATTGCAGTGGTGCTTCAACTCATACTACTCACATTGACAGCATGTGAATACCGGTAATAACTCCATTTAGAGAGCTCTCTGCTGAACCTCCTTCTTAGACCACATACATTGCTAAGATTAGACTGCATGACATTTCTAGGATTATGTTGTCTCATGAGGCTATTTCTTGAAATGATAAATGTTTAGATGGTTGAGTCTTTGGCTTACTTAGGACGAAGGAAAGCATATAATTTTCAAGTGGTTTGTTTATTTTGAGGGAAGCATTTTAGTAAAACTTAGTAACAGTGGAGCACTTACCCATAGAGTGCAATGATTGTATAGATCTTTTGAAACCAATTTCATAATGTTCTGATTTGGTACCGATTGCTGACCTGTGCATGGAAGCGAACAGTATATTGTTTGATAAGATGGCCCAGGTCGTTAAGGATATTAAATCTCTTGATATTGCCCTTGTTAAATGGTATAAACAAGCACAAATTAGTTATACTGTATATTTAAGAGATTAAAAACTAAGTAAGTTATGTCTAAATAAAACCTTTTAAAATTCAGATGAGGCTTAGGGAAGGGAAAAAAGAACAAAGATATATCATGTACAGGTACAAAATCTCTTTGAAGAATGTGATCCTCATCTATGACTTAAATGCACTAATAAACTTAATTAAGTAAAAAGAATAAAATGAATATGGCTTGAAATGATGACTTAATTTCCATTTTGTGGAAGCTTAGATTCCTGATTTAAGACTTCTCGTGTTTTCCAACACAGATATACCAGACTGCAAATTTCCTATAAGCACTGCCCTAGCTGCAGTTCCTAAATTTTAATATATGGTCACCCTATTCATAGTGCTTTCTATGTTTTCTTGTACATTAATCTGTAACCTACTTAGTACTGTTAAACTGAAAGTGACCAGAGAATTTTCCATGTCTTTTTTGAAAAATTTCTGACCATTTCTTTTTAATGGTCAGAAAATATATCCTGTATGCTGTCACAGAGTAGCATATAAATGTTTTCTATTGCCTAGACTAAAATGGAACCTATAGCTTCTATTTAATGGCTTGGAAAGAATATTTATTCTTCTGTTGTTTAGTGGAATGTTCTACAGATGGCAGTTAGGTCTTGGATAGTGTTTTTCAGATCTTTTGTATCTGCACTAGATTTCTTTCTATGACTCAGTAGTTAGTCAATATGGTTGAAGTCTCCAACTGTAACTGTTTGCTATTTTCTTCTTGTAGATTTATCAGGTTTTCTTCATTTATTCTAAACGTACATATATTTCTACATTTATTTTTTCCCCCTTGACTACTCGAGCCCTTCACCATTAAGAAAGATTCTTCTTGGCACCTGCTGGATACTACTCCAGCAGGTATCCAGGCCTGGCGTGTGTGAGTGACCTGCTGTGCCTTTCAGATTCTACTGCACCCAGCCCCCAGGCCCAGTGTGTGTGTGTGGTACCTTCCGTGTGCTCACTGGACCTCCTCCATCAGACAGAACTGGTGTGGAACCCTAATGCAGAACTCCCTGGAGAGAGGCAGGCGGTGAGACACACCCAATTAATCCAGGAGCAGAACAGCCAGTCAGAGGGGCACAGGAGGTTCACCTCCACAGGCTGCAGCAGGAAGAAGTGGAGCACAAAAGCCAGACCCAAGCTAGGCTCATCTGAGCAAGTTTGGACTTGCTAGATCCACACCTGGGAAGCTGAGACACACTGCTAGACCCACATCTATGATAGCACCCTGTATCTTTCTGTCTTGATTAAGAGAGCAGGCAACAGGTAACTGGGGTGAACTAGTCTGTCTGGAAGACTACAGGTACAAAAGGGGAGGTGATCAGACATAACTTAGGGAAACTAATTTAAGTACCAATTTACAGTCTAGTATCTGCTTAGCGATACAGTCATAGTGTTTGCTCTTAGTGTCTAAAATACAAACCCATGAGATATAAAAGTCTGTCAAGTGCTAAATCTCACTACCACTTATTAGTGTTGCTAATTATAGTTCTGTAAATACAAAATTGTAACTGCCTTAAACACACAATCTCTCTTGGGTAATAATATTGGTATTTGCTAAGGGAATAACTGCACCAAAGGTCAGAAGACAATGCTATATAAAATAACATAGAAAAGGAGCAAAATGCATTCTTTGACCCTGAGCCCACCAAGAACAAATACAGGAGACATATCATAGAAGAAATTGGAAATCACACACCAAAAATATTTTAAATAATAGCAGCTGAAGGGAAGAAACAACTGCAGAAAAGTATAGAGGAAAAGAAGAAATGATAATTATATTGAAAGAATTACTAACTGTTTCTAAAAAAGACAGTGATAAAAAAAGGAGACTAGAAAAATGGTGGAATCCTTGAATGAAAAATATAGGAAGGAAATAGAATTTGTGAAGCAGATTCACAGAGATATGCAGGAAAATAAAATCTCAGTCACAAGCTGGCAAAACCATCTGAATGAAAGTGAAGATAGAGTTCCCAACCTTGAAAATAGCGTTGCAGCTAGTGAAAAAGAAAAGATCTCTTACAAACAACTAAGATGCAGGAAAAAATGATGCAACATCTGCAAGACAATGCAAAGATGAACAAGACCAATAGGACGAATGAGAAAGAAGGAGTCAATACAAATGATATAAAAAGAATATAAGCAGAAGTGACAGCAGAAAACGTCCACGATATGGGGAAACAATGTGACATTCAGGCAACCAAAGCATGTAGAACTTGGAATAATACCAACCCAATTAGAAACACACACAGACACATGATAATCAAGATCCCAGAAATCCAGCACTAGCACAATATACTAAAAGTCACCAGAGAAAAGAAAGAGATCACATTTAAAGCAAAACCCATAAACAAAACTTGATGGTTTGAGAAGAAAAATCTTCACAAACCATCAAATCAAGAAGAGCACGGAGCACAGTACTTCAAGTCCTTCATGAAAACAAACTAAGTCCAGACTGTTATACCCTGCAAAACTCTTTTTCAAATTTGATGGAGAAGAGAAATACCTGCACGACTAACAACAACTAAAGAATGTCATGATGACAAAGCCAACCCTGCACAGAATAATAAAAGATATTCTAGAGAGGGACCGAAATGACCGTAACTCCATAAATGAGAATGGAAAGAACACACCAAATAGCACAAACACTTAAGCACAGGAGAAAAAGGCATACACAACAGCAGGTAAGTAATATATCATTCATAAACTGACACATCTCAATTATAACCATCAGTGTAAATGGGCTCAATTCACCAGCTGGAAGAAATAGACTGATAGAAAGGTTTAGAAAGCAAAATTCAACAATATGATGAATACAAGAAATACACTTAATACAGAAGAAATTCATCATAGGCTGAAAGTCAAAGGATGGAAAACAATACTACATGCCCTAGCACCTCAGAAAAAAGCAGGGGTAGCAATCCTGTTCACAAACAGACTTTACTTCATGCCAAGAATGATCAAATGAAGCAAAGAAGGCCACTACATAATTGTTAGGGGAAAAATACAAGAGGAAGAGGTAACAGTAAAAAGTATGTATGTGCCAAATATATGAGAGTACCCAGCTATATAAGACAAATCTTAATGGACATGAAAAATCTAATATCCAGTACCACAATCTTAACAGGAGAACTTAACACCCCCTTTATCCCAAAAAGATAGGAAAAACAAAAACAGAAACAAAACAAAACAACAATAACAACAACAACAACAAAAGCCCAAAAAGATAGGTCAAGCAGACAAAAAATTAGCCAAGAAGTAGCAGAACTGAACCAGCACTTGGAAGAAATGGACTTAGTGGACATATGCAAAGTATTCCACCAAGCCACTTCTGAATACACATTTTTTTCAACTGCACATCAGTCATTTTCTAAAGTAGACCACACTTATCCCATGAAAGAAAAGGAATAAGCACAGGAAAAGAAGAAATCAAACTACTATTAATTGCAGATGACATGATACTCTACTTGGAAGACGCAAATCACTCCACCAAGAAGCTACTAGAATTAATACACAAATTCAATAGCATAGTATGATACAAAATCAATAACCAAAAGTCAATAGCATTCCTCCACACAGACAGCACACACTGAGAGAGAAATTAGAGAAATGATACCTTACAACAATACCATGGAAAATGACACACTTAGGAATTAATCCAACTAAAGAAGTGAAAAATCAATGAAAACTATAGTATCCTAAGAAAAGAGATCATAAAGGATTTCAGAAAATGGAAACATATTCCCTGCTCCTAGATAGGAATAATCAACATTGTGACAATGGCCATATTCCCTAAATTGTTATACAGATTTAATGCAATCCCTATCAAAATATCACCAAGATACCTCACAGACCTGGAGAAATCATTCCTAAAATTTATTTAGAACCAGAAAAGACCTAGAATAACACAGGTAATCCTAGGTAACAAAGGCAAGGCAGGAAGAATTACAATCCCTGACTTGAAATTATAATACAAAGCTATTGCGATAAAGTCAGCATGGCACTGGCAAAAAAATAGACCTGAGGATCAGTGGACTGGATTAGAAGATGTAGGTGCAACTACAAACACACTCAGCCATCTTATCTCTGACAAAGAGGCCAAACATGCTTACTGGAAGAAAGATAGTTTCACTAACAAATGGTGCTGGAAAAATTAAAATTTGCCAAAAATTAAAATTTGACCCAGGTTTACCACCACGTACTAAACTAAAGTAAAAATTAATTAAAGATAGAAACATTAAAACAGAAATACTCAATCTCCTGGGAGAAAAAAATAGGTGGAAATGTTGAAGCCATGGCAAAGAATTCATGAACAAAAATTAAATTACACACACAACACTCCAAAGAATTAACAGTTGGGACATGTTCTTATTGAGAAGTGTTTGCACATCAAAGGAAATTAACAACAGAGTAAAGAGACAAGCCACAAATTTGGAAAAAAAATCTTAACTAATAAGTACTCAAAGATGTTCTATCTAGAATTCATAAAGAGCTAAAAATATTAGGGTCCTAAAAATTAAAGTCCCAACCCAAAAGTGGGCATCTGAGATGAACACACACTTTTCAGAGGAAGAAATATGAGAAGCAAATAAACACATGAAGAAATGCTCCACGTAACTAGCCATTCGAGAAATAGAAATTAAAACAACATCGAGATACCATCTCACCCCAGAAAGAATGGCTGTCATAACGAAATCAACCAACAACAAGTGTTGGAGAGGCTGTGGGGAAAAAGCAGCCCTTCTCCACTGCTGGTGAGAATGTAGATGGGTGCAAAATTACGGAAATCTGTGTGGGGACTCTTCAAAAAGCTATAACTGGAACCCCCCTTCTGGGAATTTTCCCTAAAGAACTGAAAACATAATATCATAGTTATATATGTGTGTCTATGTTTATAGCAGCACAACTTGTGATAGCCAAATTTTGGAAACAACCAAAATGCTCAACACCTGAGGAATGGATAAAGAGATGTGGTGTTTTCATATAATAGAGTATTACTCAGCAATAAAGAATAATAAACTCAAAGCCTTCATATATAAGTGGATGCAACTTGAAGATATACTCATAAGTGAAATAAACTAAACCCCCATGTGTAAATATCATATTGTTTCCATAGTGTAAGAACTCAAAAGAAGAAATAAAAATTGAAAGGCATATCACGGTTACATGGAAAGTGAGAACTTAAGGATTAAGCAATGAACAGAGAGAAGTAAAGTTAGGAAATATGGCAGGAGGAAAACCATACATTTATACAAACAAGATGGTTAAGGCAATGGTACTAAGAATCTCCACCAGGTTTTTTAAAATAGCAGTTAATGGAAAGAATTCTCACCCTAGCTAACTCTATATGCTGATATATGTGAACTACGCAACTACAATGGGGATAGCAATGTGTAATGCTAAAGCTATGCTTGAAATACTGTCATTTTTGTTGTCTAAATGAATACTATTTCTAATGTCATATAAATTATTGCTATATTTTTTAACGTAAATTTTGGTAAAAAAAAAAAAAAAAAAAGGCAATATAAGAAAGCCAGAGACAAGAAAAAACAATGTCATAGGATTGCCCCCTACAATGTTGTGTATGGTTTGATTTCTAAATTTCTGTGATAAAATGTGTATTTTTTTTACATTGTATAGGGATTTAATTTTTTGAAATTTCTAAACTTTTTTATTTCATATCTCTTTTTGCCTTTCCCCAAAAAGACATGAGTTGGTACAACAATCATAAAAAGGAGATACAAACACAAGAGTCAAATGTCTTCCCCACTGACACAAAAACTGGAAATTGTACGTGGGGTTTCCAAACAGGACAAGCAGCAGTTACTATTGTCTCTTGTGAGAGTCAAACATGCCTATGGTTATAGTGTGTACATGCAGCCCACTCTGAAACTAATCTACGAGGACCCTGGCTGACACCCCTCTACCCCCAGAAAAATACCAACACACTTAAAGTGTACTTGTCTTTAAAGTTTACAATATCCATGATTGTTGGAAAACAGCCGTTCCCTGCCCTGTCTAAGTGTTTGATATTCAGACAGATAGTGATGTTAAGCTCACCTCCCTCAGTTACAAGATAATATCATTACGCTTCTCTTCTGGATGATTAACAACTAAAGTTTGCAGACCAAATATTAGAGAAATGGAGGAGCTGCAAGAGTAGTAGTATTTTGGCTCTAGCCTTTGAGGTCAGTGAGTACTTAGGACATGAGAGAGCCTGTGCTGTGGCATCCTATAATTAAGTGGTATCCCAAATTTTCTGATCAAGGAAATTATGGCGTCACAGAGTGTCTTAGTTACTCTTCTATCATTGCTGGGACAAATACCCGACACTCAAAATGAAGGAAGGAACGGTTTATTTAGCTCACAGTTCGTGGAGGTTTCAGTCCATATTCGGCTGGCCCAAGGCTGAGTGGAGCAGGGTGGAGAGCATCCGGTTCATGGCAGCAGAACAGCAGCAAATTGGTGGCAGAGGCAGCCAATCAACAGGGCAGCAGAGCAGCAGCAACAACTTGAGTCTGTCTCTCTGTCTGTCTTTATATTACATTCAGGCTCTCCACCTTAGCCTCTGCCTTAGGCTACACCCATAGTCCCAGAAGTACTTCGACCCATAATCCCATCAGTACTAGAACCCATAATCCCAGGGATCATGGATCAAGTCCCAAAACTCTAGAAGTCCCCGCCCAATGACTACATGAGGCTTTGCGGGGACAACTAGACATAAACCATTACACAGAGCAAATTGATTGACAATGTATAGTGTGCTTAAGGAGAGTCACTTAGAGAGAAAACATTCTCTCAGGCTTTTGCAAAGAGCAAACTGGTCAAGCAATAGCCATGACTCATCCAGATGACTGACGCTGACAAAAGATCTACAAGGTGATGTACATGGTTTCAGGATTAACGCTGAGGGGATTTGCCTAACCTTGACAGATACAGAAGTTACATTTTTAGTTATATAGGTCTTGCTTTAATTTGATCTTAACCATCCAGCAGAAAAGTATAACCACGAAGTATAAAAAGTAAAGCCATATTAATAAACTGAGCTGTAAAAGGCTCAAGTCAACAACTTCTGACAATTGTCAGTTGTGCTGATAACACACTACTATTATGGACTATTGGACTATAATAGGTTATTTTGCTGAATTCAAGTACCTACCATCTTTAGACAGCCTTCAAGTACGAAAAGGTCCTTTAAAGACTTCTCCAAATACTGCTTCTCTAACTGCAATGGAACACCCATCTCTGACAAAACAAAATGAAAAAGGGGATATATTGGGAGCCATGAAGCTAGGAAATTGATCAAATATGTGTAGGTGGGACTTCGCCCAGTGCCTAAATCAAACAAGGTACCTCACTCCTGAGATGAACATCCTGTCTGGTTAAGGTTAGCTATTAGTTGCTAGGCAACCTAGTGTCATGTGTTACTAACTTCACAAAAGTCTAAATTAAGGACCATTTTGTTGTGAATAACAGAGAAATTATATATATATATATATATATATATATATATATGCATACACAGGAGAGTTAGGATATACATACAGCTACTTTCACTTAGTTCATTGAAGATAAAAGTTTGTACTAATATTGTTAAGACAACATATCATGTCTGCATCTTGTCCTCTGAATAACTATGAAAACAACCATATGCAATGAATTAATTATTGTAACCATCCTACTAACCTCTAATGAAACTGTTCCCTTGATATTTTATCTTTTTTCTCATTAAAAAGGATAATAAAAAAATTCCTTCAAAAACAAAAGAAATGTCCTTCTTCTATATTCCTGGTGATATTCTCAGAAATCTATTTTGTCTGATTAATATAGGCTTTCTTCTACTTAATATTATTATGGAACATCTCATGTTATATTTCGATTTTGATCTATCTGTTTAATATTTGAAGTGTGTTTCTTTTAGGTAGTGTATAGCTGGATCTTATTTTAAAATTTAATATGATAATGTATATTTTAATCATTATTTTTAGACCATGCACATTTAATGTGACTTTTTATATGGTTGTGTTAACATCTATCTACGACTTGTATCTTTATTTTCCAATAATGTTGGTCATTTTGTATTTTATTCTCTTTTTCAGCCTGCTTATAGTTTCAGTATTTTTTATAATTCATGAATAGCTCCCGTTTGGATTATTATTTATAGCTCTCTTAAAAATATTTGTTTTCAGGTATGAGGAGATAGTTCCGTGGCACAAGTGCCTGCTGGGCAAGTGCAAGGTCGTGAGTTTGAACCTCAGTCCTGCAAAAGAAAAAAATGTTTTCTGCCATGCCAGACCGGTCCACCAGGGTGTGCTGAGATGGCAATTGAGACTGGGTGTGGCAGCACATGCCTGTAATCTCAGCTCTTGGGAGGCTGTAAACAGGGGGATCACTACAAGTCTGATCTAGTAGTGAGACCCTGAACACCCTGTAGAATAAGTAACAAATATCACAGATATACACTCATCCCTAAAGATCAAATCTGAAGGTTGAGAAAGGACACATTATAAACAGAAAAATGAAGACCACCCTCACGGGAAACTTCATGCTAGAAGAACTTCATAGAAAGAAAGAAAGAAAGAAAGAAAGAAAGAAAGAAAGAAAGAAAGAAAGAAAGAAAGAAAGAAAGAAAAACTGTTTTCCAAGGACTTGTGATAGCTCTCTTTAATTAATTACAGTTTAGCCTTAAATAGTGTATATGTTCAACCCGAAAAAAAAAATCTTTATTTTCCCTGTGTCTTTGAAGTATATTTTGTATATTGTTAAGCATACTTTTGTCTTCAAATAAGTTATTCAGATTGCTAGATAAAATGAAGCAAAATTGGTCAAAAAAGAAGAAAAAATTTAAGCATTAACTGTTCCTTTCAATAGACCAGTAGGAATCAATAGTAAAACGTGCGAGTTTTGCTGTTTCTTTTAAAACATGTAAAGAAGCCCTTGTATTGTTTTGGAATGGCTCCTAGCAGGAAGTTTCCCGTGGGGGTGGTCTTCATTTTTCTGTTTGCAATGTGTCCTTTCTCATTCAACCTTCAGGTTTGATCTTTATTTCTAGTATTCAGCAGATTGACTCAGATGTTTAGGGATGAGTGTATATCTGTGATATTTGTTGCTTATTCTTGGAGTGCCCTGAGATTCTTGGGTTTGTGGTCTATTACCTTTTTTTATTTCGAGGAAATTTTTAGGCATTTTGGCCCCAGCTAAGGTCTACATTCCATCTAGTTGGAAAGATTTTCCTTATATTTTGAGGCTTTGGTTTCCTTTCACCCTTAAATCCTTGAGATGTTCAAAAGAAACTATGGTTTTATTTGCCATCTGTCACGAGAAGCCACAATCTTTCCTAGAAATAAGTGAGATTCTCGTAATTATTTAACTCTGAAACTTCAAATCAGTGTCTGTTACATGAAATTGAAACTTTACACTATTTACAACTTAATAAATAAGATGGATTGCTAACAATTCAAGGGTGTCAGTGAAAGACAGAAGAACCTTGGGTCAGATAGTGCAGTGTGTATTCTTAGCAAAAGGAAAACTTTGTCTCATTCTTTTGCCTACTTATTAATCACTAATTCTCATAAGAGTAGAAAAAAGAGGTCACATGATATCTGCATATTCAGTGGTTAACGTGACAGGGGAACTCCATTTTTTTCTTTTGCATTTTAGGACAGGGTCGAGAGGGTCTACAGGGTCTCACTATGTAGATCCGACTTGTAGGGCTCTGCCTGTGTTCCCAAGAGCTAGGGTTACAGGCATGTGCCACCACGCCCAGGCTTAATCACTATCACAGCTCAGCACGCCCCCGGGGCAGGGCCAGCATGTCAGGCTCAGGATCAAACCTCAACCCCTACATCTTCCTAAGCAGGCGTTTTAATCCACTGAGCTATTTTCTTAAAGAGAATAAAAATTACTAATAATGCATTGGAAATTATACAAAGTTTCACTAAATTAGATAGTGGGAATTCAACAATGGTTATTACATTGCATACTGTTGTCTTCAAATTAGTTGCTCAGATTACTAGATATAATCAAGCAAAATTGATTAAAAAAGAAAAATTAAAAAGAAGAAATAATTAAGCATTAACTGTTCCTCTCAATAGATCAGTAGAAATCAGCAGTAAAATGTTCTAGGAACCGCATATGTATGCCCTATTTCTCATTTCTTTTTTTCCTTTCCCTAAAGGATCTTTATTCTTAGGGAAACCAAAAGGTTTCTATCAGGCAGTAGGTCTAGCTTCCTTGAGTGGAGCAAAATACTACTTCCCTTGTGCACAAACGTTTGTTCCGCAAACTTCCTTGAAGAGATAGTCCTTAGCAAAGTCAGTCATTGCTTCTCCTCCTTCAATACACAAAATGTGAGATCTCTTCCAAAAACTGTCTCCTCATGGAGACAGGATCTCATGGTCAATATATTTCAGGTCACACATGGACTTTTCTAAATTAGAGAGTTCCGCATTTTGCGTTCCTTAAGGAGTTTCCATTTTTATATGATACTATTGTTGGCCTCTCGTGTACCATCAAATGTGCTTGATATTGAAGTATTATGATAGATAAAACAGTATGATCTCGTTTCTTTCAGAGGCTAAATAGAATCCCTGGAGATTTTCAGAGGTTCACCAACAATACAGGCTCAGTGGATTAAACTGGTAATGATGGTAGAGTTCAGTATTCAAATCACAATACTCGAATGAATTAACATCACTTACCTTCTGTATGATGATTGTAGGAATTTAAACACTTGACTGTGAAGTTCTTCAGAGCAGGAATTCCAGTTTCCTATGTTCTTTTTTTCTTTTCTTTTGTCTTTTTGAAACAGGGTCTCACTATGCAGTTCAGGCTGGCCTTGAGCTCATTTTAGTAGCCCAGGCTGGTCTCGAATTCACAGTGATTTTCCTGCCTCAGCCTCCCAAGTACTGGCATTACAGGTGTGTGCTGCCACGCTCAGCTTCCTATGTTCTTTTTCTTTGTATTTTCCCCTATAACTTTTTATGGTGCTTCTAACTATGTAGGCTACTTAGGAATTCTATATGTGCTAGCATATAGGTATGTGTGTATGTGTGTATGTGCATATGTATATCACTGTATATATATATATATATATATATATATATATATATATATATATATGTGAATTTTCATTAAAGCTGTCATATCATCTATATTATTTTTCTCAAGCCCCACCTCTAATTTCAGCCCTCAAGAAGCTCAGGCAAGGCCATTGCTAGTTTGAGCCCAACCTGGGCAATTCAGAATCTTAGTGAGACTCTTTTAAAATAAAAAAGGGGGCCCGGTGAGATAGCTCAGTGATCTAAAGTGCCTGCTTAGGCAACCGCAAGGACTGTGCTTTGATCCCCAGCACCATATGCTCAGCCAGCCCCACCCCCAGGGCAGGCTTGAGCTGAACATAACATAAAGTTTTTTTTTTTTTTAAATAAGTAAATAAAGTTTTCAGCTGGAACCGCCATCTTCCAGCAATTTATCAAAATGACTAATACAAAGGGCAAGAGGAGGGTAACCCATTATATGTTCTCCAGGCCTTTTAGAAAACATGGGGTGGTTCCTTTGGTCACATACATATGCATCTACAAAAAGGGTGACATTATAGACATCAAGGGAATGTGTACTGTGCCAAAAAGGAATGCCTCATAAATGTTACCATGGCAAAATAGAAAGAGTCTACAGTGTTATCCAGCACACTATTGGCATTGTTGTAAACAAGCAAGTTAAGGGCAAGATACTTGCCAAGAGGATTAATGTACGTATTGAGCATATTAAACATTCAAAAAGTCA
>PVJA010025760.1:0-30415 GCA_004027025.1 Myocastor coypus
AGGCAAGGCGAGGCGAGGCGAGGCGAGGCGAGGCGAGGCGAGGCGAGGCGAGGCGAGGCGAGGAGAGGAGAGGAGAGGAGAGGAGAGGAGAGGAGAGGAGAGATGAGATGAGGCAAGGTGAGAGGGGAGGGGAGGGAAGAAAAGAGAAAAAGTCCCCTTCCAGGCTTGTCTCTGCTGTCACTGGTCAACAATATACAGCGTAGGGCCCCAACCCATGCTGATGCATTTCAGCAAGCCAGTAGTAGCTCTCTGGTGGGGCAGAGACAGTCTCAGTGAGCCTGCACCTTCTGGTTGAGGCCAGACTCACTCAGTCTGCAGCCCTCAATGCACCTCCTGTGGGCCTGAGCCCAGCTGGGAGCTGCTGAATGCAGCCAGCAACCACCCCGAGTTCTGAACTGAGTCTGCCCCTCTCATAGATGGCTCCTGGCCAATCACTGTCCCATTCTGGGCAACTCAGTCCTAAGTACTCACCATTGGCTAGTGCAGTCCTTCATGGCCACTGTTCCCTTCCATGGGGATATCACTCTGTCCCATCTCAGGGAGAAGGTGCAAGTTTCTCTCTTCCCTCCCTTTGTGGGGGTCAGTTTCCACTGCAGAACCTTTCTGGGTCCCAGGGAGCCACCTCCCTCCCTCTTGCCCCCCCCCCCTACACACATTGCTCTATTCCTGTGTCTGGCTGGCCACACTGGGGCTCTTTCTCTGCTGTTCACAACTGTACTATCTTGGCGCTCAATCCTAGATGTCCTTTAAGTTCTCTCAACATCATTTTGTAATTTTCAGTGTAGCACTTTTGGACTCATTTTTGTTAACTTTATTCCTATTTTGTAATGTTTATCTTATAATAAGTTACACTCCCCAGTAAGAAAAGACAGAAGGGTGCAGTCCCAGGGCCACCTCTACCCAAGTGTTCCCTGTCTTACTATCCACACAGAGACAGCCCAGGGAGAGTGACAGAGGTAAAAAAAAAAAAAAAAAAAAAAAAAAAAAAAAAAAAAAAAAAAAAAAAAAAAAAGAGAAAAGAAAAATGAGGAGAGGGAAAGGAAGAGCTGTAGTCTCTGCCCTGCATCCTCATGTCTCCAGTTCACCTCCAGCCTTACCCTAGGAGACAGTTTTTTTTTTTTTTCTCTCTCTTTCCTAATAAGCAGAGTCAAGTTACAATTCTTTCATTTGCAATAAAAAAAAAAAAAGGTCCCAGCTAACTCAGAACATGCTGCACGGCGCTCTGAGGACATTTATTCTCTTCTATGCATTTAATCACCAAGGGTTTCCACCAGTTCCCCAGCACCAGTCAGCATAGAACCTCCCCGGGAGCTGCCCTTCTTGAAGCTGCCTGTGACTGTGGAGACCTGGCCAGCAGCCCTGGCCCCCTCGGAACCTGTGAGGTGACGCAAAGCAGGTACCCTGCGCGCAGCGGCGTGCAGCCGGCTCTCCCCAAGTGCACCCGACAGGCATCTTAATCCAAGTGAACTTAGTGCCCCTTCCCATCTGTCTTCTAGATGGCAATAGCAGAGCTTAGAGAGGCTCGGGATGTGTCCCATGTCACCCAGCTAGCAAGAGGTAGCACTAAACACAGAGTCCCAGTTTTTGAGTTCAAACCTGGGATCATTGCTCATTCAAGGGTGAAAGACCCAGAGAAGCCCTGCATGCTGGTAACAGCCACACTGCCACTAATTCAGGGTGACCCCAGGGAGCTGACAACATCTCTGAGTCTCAGTTTTTACCCCCTGAGAGCCCCAGGACGTGCGTGGCTGGTTGTGAGAACATGTTAACTGCCCTGCACCTGCAGGACCAGGAGCAGGTGGGGGCTGGCACGTGACAGATCCTTTGTGCTCATGATCTGCACGTGTGGTAAGATGGCACAGAGTCACACGCAGGTGCAACCACAGGAACACATGTGAAAAGTGTAAGCTCCAGGTCGGAGCTTGGCCTGGTGGGGAAACTATGTAAGGGGAGCCTTGCCGCTTTTCTGGCAGCTGCTTCTGAATCTATATGGTGAGAGCAAACAGATGTTTTGTTTGGTTTTGTTGTTTTGTTATGTGTGTGATTTGTTTTTGCACCACTGGGTGTTGAACACAGGAAGCACAGAGCTGCACTCCCAGCCTTTCACTGCCACTTATTCTGACTCTGATTTTGATACCGATCTCGCTAAATCACCCAAATTGGCCTCAAGCTTACTTGGAACCCTCTTGCCTCCACGTCTAGAGTAAGTGGGGTTACAGCTGCATGCCCAATTCAAATAAAAATTAAATAGCCCTGAGGATGGTATCTTAACTTTGTGGTTTGTGATGGTTGATACACTGAGTCAGCTCGCAAAATTTACAAGTTTAAGGGACTCAGCAGGACTCCTTACTTGGCAAACACCCTGAGCCTGCATGAGAGGAAGGGACAGAGATGGCACTGGCGATAGGCTGCTGACCCACAGACCCACAGACTCACCGACCCACCGTGGACGGGAGGAAGAGTGACCTGCCCTCCCCCACCCTTTACTCTTGCGACCTCGCTGTCTTCTGTCGCCTTGAACTGTTGCCCCTGCGCCAGGCCACGCTGCCTCAGAGCCAGCTGGATATGGACTGAAACCTCCACAGACTGTGAGCTAAACAAACCTTTCCTTCCTTTCTTTTGAGTGTTGCATATTTTGTCCCAGCAATGCGAGAAAAAGTAACCAAGACACTGCAGCTCTATCTTGCAATATAATTTTCCATTATCACTCCTTTGAGGTGGCAGCAGCTGAGAGGTTTGCAGCCAAAATGTGTTATTTATCACACTCATAAAGCAATATATGCATTCTCTCCAATTTTAAAAATTATTTTGATAACAGTGTTTCACTACCACCTGTCCTTGTGCAACTCCTGGTTCTGTGTGGGGCACGAGGGAGGCCCCATGCTGAGGTCCTCCCGGCTCCTCTGCTCCTCGGGTCCAGAATGCAGAGAAGACCCAGCAGCCTGGATGGGGACCTGAGGCTTCCGCCTCCCAGGTTCAGCAAGAAGAAAAGCTCCTTGTGGAGGAAGGGATCCTCCTGTCCCCACTGCCACTGCCACCTCAGAGTAGGTGTGTATTCTACCAGGTGGGGTTTGTCCTAGGTCCGCTCTGAGGCCCATGGTGGCCTTTGAGACAAAGAACAATGCCATACAGTCGCCCTGGCTACAGATAAAAGAGAAACTTGGCCCAATTGCCACAGCAGTGTCCTCTTAATATTAATGCCACGAGGGTGTGGCCCACCCACGCCTGGCCACTTTCATCAAGTGGCCGTTGCACAGCCCCTCTGCATCCTCAGGGGTGGTCAAAGGCCGGCATGCCGGGCACTTTTATTGTCAGCTGCCTCAATAATCTTTAACCTCCGCTGGCCAAAGGGCTGGAACCCAGAAAGACAAAACAAACATGGGTTGGGCACTGGTGGAGCGTGAGTCAAGAAGCTGGGCTGGAGAGAACCAGTTTGCGCCCCAACACCACCCCCATGCTCTCCCACAAAGAGTATTTGAATGCAGGGGTCAGAGGCCCAAGGTCCCCCTTGGGACACCATTAACCATCCTCCTTTGGGCATGGAGATGGGGCAGGACCCCCAGGTGGTGGCCACTGGCTTGTCACTGCAGGCTCAGGGAAAGAAGGCAGATGTCACATCAGCCATGCCCACTACTGGCCTGTGGCTGAAGGCAGGCCACACCGGAAGCAAACACTTCTGCGCAGGTCAGCCGAGGAGAGCAAGGCTAAGCCAGGCATCCTGCAAACCCAGGGTGCCTCTGCCTGCCCTCCAGCAGACTTCTTACACTAACCAGAAATATGGGAGACCCTTGTGGCTGCGGCCACTGCTGTATGCTGGGCGCTTGGCGCCAGCAAGGGCATTCCTTGTTTCTGATCTCACAGCACCCCGGCTGGGGCCACACAGAAGGAACTCTGTGGGCAGGAACCGGGGCACAGAGCAGTGGTCTCACTCGAGGACCACGATGCTGAGACCTGACCTCAAGTCTCCGGCGCTGATCCCAGACACAGTGACAGCAAGGTAGGGATCATGGCTCCCTTTGGCAGATGTAGACCCTGAGGCTCAGCCCTTATGCAAGGAAAAGGTGAGGCGAAGTGTTGAGCATGTTCTGCTGAGGAGAGCTGCCACATATCCCTGGGTGACTAAGGTCACCATCCCAAGGAGGTTGAAATACAGCACCAGAACCTGAATCCTGTTTTAAGTTGTAAACACTTAAAATTGAGGAGTCTCAAAGGGTTGCTGCTGGCTTGAGAATGCCTGTCCCCATAGCTACCCTACTGGCCGTACAGAAAAAGGGAAGGGCAGGAGGAGTGGACCAGACCCACCCCGTCCCTCCCCAGTGGACAGGGCCTTGCAGAGGGTGGACACACCAGGGTCAATGAGGGTAGGCCTGAGCTGGGTCTGGCTCCCAATCCCTTCCTCCACCCAGCCCGTGGTGCTGGGTCTCTCCTGCACAGGCCCAGCTCTCTGACCACCTGAGCTGGGCCTGCCAAGCCCTCCCCAGCCCTGTTGATAAAGTTTCCTCCCTCACCTGGGGCAGAAGGTCAGGAAAAGGCAGCAGCAGTTGAAGAGGTTATGGTCTTGGGGATCTGCACAGGGTGCGGTGGGGAGGGAGAAAGATAAGAGTGGACAATAAAAGATAGGCGGGGGGTGGGGGCTGGCATGGGAGCGCACCCCCCGTGCCTTCTCTTTATGACCCTTAAGGGCACACAAACAGGCAGCCATGACAGCCTTATCTCCCCCTCCAGATCTGTAAATGATCACCCAGAGCCCACCACGGGCCTCAGGAATGACAGCTGTGCTGGCCATACACTAGGCGCAGAGCCCTGGGGCAACGGCAAGCCCAGGACAGCCAGGCAGCAGGCAGGGAGGCTGCGTGCCAGCCAGCCCCATTTGACTCTGACCAGGGCTGGAAGGCTACTGAGCACCAGGACCCTGGGTGCTTCCTGAGAAAGGCAGCTGCCCCTGCCCAGGTGCCCAGGTGCCCACATGCTGAGGGCTCCCTGCCATGCAAGGAGGGGCCAGGCTGTCACGGGTGATTCTGGCAGCCTAAAGGTCTCTGGGCTCTCACAACCATGCTGAAAAGCAGGCTTTGACACATGAGACCCATGTTCCGTGTACCTTGGTGAATAACCTGGCCCACAGTAGGTGCCTGACAAACAGTGAACGCTGTGATTATTCATTACCATCTGAGTCTGCGGCCCCTTGAGGGTGCTCTGAGCTCCGTCCCTGTGTTCATAACAGGCCAGGGCTAAGGAAACCCTCCCAGGGCTTCACCTGCTATTCAGGGCCTGTCTGAAACATGGGGAATGTCACAGAGGCAACAAGGGCTTCTTAGGCCTCCTGGCATCAGCTTTGTCCATGCCCCACCCCACCACTGACTGGTTCTCTGTCCTCCTTGGTCCCAGTTACACCACCTCGGCCACTTGGCCCTTTGATTCCATCAGGTGCAACCCGGGAAGCCGGGCCTGAGAAGGACAGGTGGAGAGTGGTGCAGCTGCCTCTTCCCAGCTGTGTCACAGCTGCCCGCAGCAGCAGCTTTCTCCTCCATAGCGTCACAGCCTCCCACGCTTGCTGTCCCTCGTGGTGGCACCCAACTGTGAATGACTTAAAGCCTGTTCACACCATGCTAAAAAGTTCCTCAGAAACTCCTGAGTGCTGCTGGTGGGAATGGAGATCAGCACAGCCATAGGGGGAAGGAAGCTCAGTGGGGCCCTGCAGCTCCGAAGGTGGAGCAGCCATGTGGCCCAGCGGCCCACTGCTGGGTGTGCATCCGCAGGGCACTCACTCAGCTGGTCGAGAGGCACCTGGCCTTCTCACCCAATGCAGAGCTGCTCCTGAGGCCTTCATGCTGAAGCAACCCAGGTGTCCACCCACACGCACAAGACAAGAAAGCAGGCCCATGCCCATGGTGGGGTACTATTCGGCATAAAAAGAATGGGATCTCCTCACCTGCCACAACATGGTAAGAACCGCAGGACCTCATGGTAGGAGAAACAAGCAAGGTATGGAAGGACCCATCTCACAGGCCTAGGAGAACGGACTCCTTCTGTCCTACAGCACAGGAGCCTAATGTGCTCAACAGCATCTGCTTGCTTCCAAAGACCCAGTGGCGAGCATTTCCAGTGACCACAGCACAAAGAAATGACAAATACCTGAAGTGACAGAGAGGCCTGTGAGCCTCTTCAGTCGTGACGCAGTGCCTCTGTACGAATGTTGCCTTGCACCCCACAAGCATGTACAATCACTATGCATCATTAAAAATAGAGGTGTGTTTGTAGGTCCCTGCTGTCCCCTCTGGCCTTGGGCAAGATGTGCACTGTGGATGGGACATCTCCCCACCTCCCTCCCAGGTAACCACAGGAGGTATCAGGCTGTGGGGTTGCCAGAAGTGACTTCCTCCCACCGCCCAACCTGCCCACCCTCTCACAGCTTCGACCCTGCTGGCCCTCTCTTTGGACCGTGGACTTGTTGGTCTACTCCAGCAGATCAGAACTCTCTGAGAAACCCAGGGAACAGAGACGGTGGCAGAGTGGTCACAGATGAGACTATAAGGCCTGAGATTTTTTGCCCAGCAGGGAAGGCGCCTGCCAGGGGACCTCGGAAGTATGAGGGTGGAGGGCAGGATAAGCTGTCCCCTGGCCCTTCTGGGTCTAATCCCAATGCAAGGCCGCATTTCCCTGGACCTGGGTCCTCACCTGGAAGTGAGCACCGTGATGCTTCTGGGCTGCTGGCCCATGCATGAGCAGGTGCTCGTCCAGAACACTTCCTGGAAAGAGTGTCAGAACACATCACCCCCAGTGGGTCCGCAACCCCAGCTCCGTGACAAAGCTTCACAGAGAAAGGCTCCCTGGGAAGTATTTTCTTTAAAAAAAAATTTCTTTATTTTCACTTTCTTAAAAAAATAATTTGGAGGCTTGTAATTTTGAAGAAAAGGTCAAGAGCCTGGGCATGGTAGTGCCCAGCACTTTAAGAGGCTGAAAACAGGAGAATAACTACGAGTCGGATCTGCGTAATGAGACTCTGTAGATTCTGTCCTAAATACAGAAGAAGAAAAAAAAAAGTCAAAACCTCCAGGTGAACCACACTCCGTGCAACCCCTCAGAACAGGGCTGACCCCCTGACAGCACAGATGGTGTTTTCAGAGAACTCACAGAATTGGGGGTAAGATCCTCCCGGATAGAGAGGAATCCCTCTTCCCACCTGGGCTGATGTGCCTCCAGCCACCGCATTCCAAGCCTTGCCACCAGGGGGCGCCACCACAGCTACTAAAGCCTGGTTGAACTCTCGTGGCCAGGTGTGGCGAGACTGCAGAGTGGGTGGGTGGCGCAGGAACCCGCAGGGGACCTGAAGATCTTGCACAGGATTGAGGTGGGCCCGCCCCCCTGATGGGCTGGGTTGCATGGATGAAGGGGCAGAGGAGTTTGCCCAGAGGACAGAAGACTCCTTAAGGGTGCAGGGTGGCCCTGGGGAGCTGTGCATAGGCCTGTGAGGGGGACCTCAACCCCCCACCCCCGCCCAGGTGCAGGATCAGGGCCTGGCCAGCCGGCTGACCATGCAGTCTGACCTCAGGGGCGGAGGTGAGAAAACGGCCCACACAGCCGTTAGTGCCTCCTCTGCCCACAGGGCTCTGCCTACTTCCTCCCAGGACAGCAGCGCCCAATCACCCTGGCCCTGACCAAGGAGGATCCCTGGCCCAGCAGATGGCCAGTGGGTGATTCTGGCCCAGGGTGCACCCCTGGAGCTGCCACCAGCCCTACCCTGCCTCACCAGGGTTCACCAGGAGGTCACAGTCCCGACCTCGTTCAAAGTCCAAGCTGGAGCCCCTGCTCAGCCACCGTGAGGAGCCACGGCTCGCTCTGGAACTGTCCCCTGAGACTAGGCCACCTGACAGGCCACGTGGCCTGCACCTGCCCCCTCCCAGGGCAGAGGCCAGAGGACCCCAGCCAGCCAGTCAGAAGCTGGGGCTGCACAGCCAAGGTGGTGTCACCATCCCCTATAGGCCCCACGACTGTGTCACTTTCTACCTCCCTCCCCCTGGAGCCAGGACAGGGGCCGGGCGATGGCTCTGTGGCTATCCTCACTGCAAGGAGCCAGGACCCATTTCCTTGCCCCTCAGTGCCTTCTTCGGGCACCTAGGTTCCAGGAGCAACACGTCCCACATCTTTCCCAGAAATCCTGGCCAACCCAGGCAGCCCCCTCAGAAATTGAAGCAGCTCCTTGTGCCTAGACAGGACCGATGGCCATGAGCAGATCTCCTGGCCTCAACACACTGGCCTCAGCAGCCACATCGCGTGGGGTATGGGGCTATGCGCCTGTGATCCCAGCACTGGAGAAGCTGAAGCAAGAGGGTTGCTGCAAATCCAAGGCCAGCCTGAGTTACGTAATGAGGCGCTGTCCCAGAAAGCAAAGTAATAAAAAAAAAAAAAAAAACCCTCAAATGCCCATGAACAGAAGCCTGGCAGTGCTCCTTCTGCTCTGACAGCCCCAGCTCACCCTCCACCCTGCCCCAGCAACCAGCTACCCTCCCCAGCAGGCAGAGCCCTCCCCTGGGCAGCGCGGTCCATGTCCCCCACCCCCCCGCCGTGTCCATCCCCCTCCTCCCTTCTATGCATCCTGAAGGGCAGGAGCTGATGCACCTGGTGCCGTGGGCACTGCTGCAGACATTGGAGCCGGGGGGCTGCATCTCCCAGCCGTGTGCTAGACGCAGGCAGACCAACTACCCTGTCTGGCTAACTTCCCCCAGCTCTGGTTCTCATGCCTGAGGTTGGGGTGGGGGCAGCATCCCCTGGTCCCTGTGGTTTTCTGCCCCTCCCAAGACCCAGAGCAGCAGCCTCCTGCTTGAAGAGCATGGGGTCCTAATGAGACCTGCTGGGTGGCTATGAAGGAGGTCCCTGTGGGGTAGCTCTCCCAGCTGGAGGCACCCCCTCCCCTGCCTCCACTCTCAGGGGCAGTCCCTGAGGCACCTTGTGGTGACTTCACCTTATCTCTGGTAGCTCCAGCACCCTGAGCTCCCTGACCCAGGCCTTGGGCTCCTGTCTGCCATACTCGCTGCCCTGTTCATGCACCTCTAATTTCTGCCATTGCCATCACACCCCTGCAGGCTCACATGCGTGTGTTAGTCACTCTGGTGAAGGCTGGATCAGAGACTACAGTCCTGCAAAGGCACACAGAGGTCCCATAGAACCCAGGGCTCGGCATCCTCCCCCCAGAGCAGTACCCAAGCCCCACTGGGCTGTGGAGACCCAGAAAACCCCTATACCTCTTTGACTATGAGCAGGGAATCCCAACATGTCCTGCCTGTGCCCAAGCCCCTGGCAGATGAGCAGATCTCCATGGCCATGAACAAGGGCACAGCCTCGAAAGTCACACACAGCCTGACCGTACTCATATGAACTTCCATGTGCTGGCTATATGGCCCAAGCTGCCTGACTTAACTTCTTGGGCTCAGCACTGCCACCTGTGAAATGGGAATAACTAAGTAAAATGACATGTGTGGAGTGCTTAGCCCAGCCTAGTGCGATAGTACAAGCTACTGTCACTGCTACTGCTCTTAATATTTGTCTGGATATTGGGGTCCAGGTTATTTGTCTGAGGGATAGCAGAGCCTCCTGGTGCCCAAAGCTGTGCAGGGGACCACAGGCATTGGTGGATGTCTTAGCCTGTCCCAGCGGATCCTTTGACTGCCCTCCAGTGTCCCCCAGCTGTGCCCAATAGGAAGCTCCTACTCTTGTGAGGCCCCAGGGCAACTGTCTGGCACTGGGTCTAGAGGTGTTGGTGGCCAAGATCTGGTGGCCACAAGGGCAGGGCCCAGAGGGTGCCTTGCTGGGGCCCAGCCTGTAAGGAGAGGGCAGGACCAGGGATCTCAGAGCCTGGGCATCTGTGTGTCTATCATGGGGATCACCCAAGGACAGAGTGACCCTGTCCGTACCCACTGTGCTCATGGGATGGCAGCACCTTCATTTCTCCCTTGTGAAAAAGAAAAACACACACACACACATGCGCATGTGCGTACACACACACATACACAAAAGGAAAACACTAAGCCTGACTTGGTACACACACCTGTAATCCCAGCAGTGAGGAGGCTGAGGCAGGGGAATCACCACAAGTTCAAGACCAGCCTGGGCCACACAGTGAGTTCAAGACCTCAAAGAAACAAACAAACAGAACAAAACAGCAGCTAACTGAGAAAAGGGACAGCAGCTGCTGAGGATACTCCCACGCCTTCGGCCGTGGCATTCCGAGGAGCAGCCACTGGTCACCAGCATGCCTTTCATTCCATGTAGACTTACAGGGAAGGATCTTTACTTAGGACATTTTAATTTGGAACTGGCAAGTTGTAACTGTACAGATTCCCAGGGCACGGCATGATGTGTAGATTATATGCACACCGCAGGGTAGCTTCAATAGACAAAGCTGCTGGGCCCCTCGGTGCTCCAGGTCCGCATCCTGCTCTGGCCAAAGCAGGCCACGGGCAGTTGCCAGGATCGGAGGGGATGAGCCCCAGAGCCACACTAGCCCAGGTGACAGCCCACTTGGCCCCTCATATGCTGGCCTCTGTGTGCCCACCAGCGAAATGGGCACAAAAGTTCTCCCCACTGAGCCACGGAACAGGAAAGAGGCACCTCTTCTCACAAAGGGGGTTAAAATGAGACTCTGCGACTCTCCAAAAAATTTGCAACCACCCATCTCATTTTCTTTTCTATTCAAATGCAAGACTCCAGAGTGTGGTCAGCGGGTGGGGGGAGAGTAGAGGCTGGGTAGATGCTAGGACCTTGAGCACATCAGGGTCCTAAGACCCTGTGCTCAGGAGCTCTCAAGCCACATTCTGTATGTAGGGTGGTCTCTCCTCACTGGAGGTTTCAGTTTCCACAGTTTCAGTACCCGAGGTCAGCCTAGTCTTGAAATATGGCATGGAAAATGCTAGAACTAATTCACAAGTTTTAAATAAATTTTATTATAACATACCTTATTGTTTGATGGTATTTGTTATTATCCGTCTCTCCCTGTGCCTGATGTAGAAGTTAAACTTGATTAGAGTTGTGGGCATAGTTCATACAGGGTCCAGGGCAGCCCCAGCTACAGGCACCAAGGAACGTTCCAGAACGTATTCCTCAAGGTAAAGGAGCACTGCTGTATATCAGATGAACACTTTGGACCCCTCTGAGCACAGGGCACACTGCAGGGCACCAGAATCTGATCTTGGGTGCCTGAGGTCTTGATGAGGATTAGAAGAAGATCTCATTAACTCTCCTGGGGAGATACATAGACCAGGAATAGTCAGGTGGAGCCATGGTAACTATATCTTGACCTAGTATTTATAGACTATGGAATACTACTCTGCGGTAGAGAAGGACACTCTTGAGTGATGTGCAGGAAAATGGCTATGCCGTGAGCCCATAAGGTCAAGTAAATAAATCAGATACACAGGATTAAATATCAATGGCTTCTCTTGTAGAAGTAACTCGAATTATAAAGAAATTACAAAAGGGTTGACCAAATAGCTCTGTGGATTAAAGCTCCGGCAAGGGCCAGGAAGATGCTCAGTAGAATAAGTGTTTGGCTGACAAGTGTAAGGTCTTGAGTTCAATCCCCAGTACTGCAAAAATAAATAAATAAATAAATAAAGAACCTTCAAGCAGGCACAGGGGCTGGGGGTTCAGTCCCCAGGCCTGCTGTGCTGGCTTCCCCCTCCCAGGGCACACTGACACAGCAACTGAGACTGGGCATTGTGGAGTGCACCTGTAATCCCATATCACTATGAGTCTGATTTAGTAGTGAGACCCTGAATGCCCTGTAGACCCTTCCCCAAAATACAGAGAGAGAGAGAGAGAGAGAGAGAGAGAGAGAAACAGAGAGAGAAACAGAGAGAGAGATAGAGAGAGAGAGAAATTACAGCATTTTCCTGGTCCCAGGTCACCCCCACATCCCCCCTCTCCCCTCACACTCCTCGTCCCACCCCCACCCTCCCACACCCTGAGCACACTGAGATGTTGGCCAAGTCCTGGCATGGTAGTGTGTGCCTGTAATCCCAGCACTGGGGAGACTGCAAACAGGAGGATCACTATGAGTCCGAGCTGCATAGTGAGACCATGTACCCAATACATTTAAGCTTTTTTTTTTTTTCAGAACTGGGGATTGAACTCAGGCCCTTGCACTTGCCAGGCAAGCGCTTATTCTACTGAGCTATCTTCCAAGCCCTCCGGGAATGTATTTCTTAAATACATGAAAGAAAGAAAGAGAGAGACAGAGAGAGAGAGACAGAGAGAGAGAGAGAGAGAGAGACAGAGAGAAAGAAAGAAAGAGAGAGAGAGAGAGAAAGAAAGAAAGAAAGAAAGAAAGAAAGAAAGAAAGAAAGAAAGAAAGAAAGAAAGAAAGAAAGAGAAAGAACTTACAGCTCCAAGTAAAAGTTTGTTCATAGGAAGTAGGGAAACAGATCTGCAGAAGGGATGGCACCAAGAGGAGGAGGAGGAGGGGAAGGAAGAAGAAGGTGCGAAACAGCATCGCTATGGGTTACGCAAGCACGAGCTCCTGGAGTGGAACGGGGTCAGCATGCACTGCAAGGCAAAATACAAATTTTTAAAAATTCAGATTTTGTTAGTCCTAGGACTTGAACTCAGGGTCCTGTATCAGAGGTTGTACCCCTGAGCTGCTAGGGACCCTGGGTTGCCCTGGAACCAGATGCCGAGAGCTCAAGCCAGGAAGAACCCCACAGGCCACGCTTCTGATGGGTCCCCAGCCCTGCAAATGCCCTGGTCTAGCCTGTGACCAGCCTAAGAGGGGCGACTCCAACTGCACAGGATCAGGACCAGATCCACTGGGTGGTGCAGAGGGGAGCGGGAACCAGGGCCTGCTCGCACCCTGCCTGCCCTGGAGAATGAACCTCCATGCTCAACTTCAGCGTGAGCTGAATGTGCGAGACCTGATAAGCTCAAGATTGCCCACTGTCAGGGATGCCAGTGGGCAGTGAGGGTACCCGAAAGGTGGTTTTCCAAGACTACACATTAGCCACACCCCTCTGGCCATTGCCAAAAGGGACTAGAGGAACCACCTGACATCTGCTAGCCAGAGTCAGTGTTGCCCCAAGGGGCAGGAAATACAAATGATGACCAAGACCCCTCTGCCTCCAGCCTGCCCTGTGCTCGGGAGCTCTCTAACTGGGCCCAGAATGAGGGGCAGCGGCAGTTAGGCCAGCTCCACATCAGGCTGGGATGCAGACAGCGACCAGCTGCCTGTGAGGGGAGCATATGGGCTCTTCATGCTAGCCATATAATGCCCCTAAGTGTTGAACTTCAGACCACAACAATCAGTCACCTAATCTCAGTCCATGTTTTGCAAATGAGGAAATGGAGTCTCGCTGAGAGCCTGACTATCACACTCTCGGGTAACCCAGCTCCAACTGCCCATGTGGAAGCACAGGACCCCAGGGTATGGGGAATCCAGGTCACCCGGCCAGGACAGTGTTCACAGTGGGCAGCCACCAAAGAAACCACATTGGCTGCTCTGGCTATGTGGTGGCTTCACGTTCCTGTGGCAGTGATGCCCACACCAGTAGCTATTGAACCAGTGGCTCCACAAACCATCACCAGCATCCTGGGAACTGTCCCTCAGACCTGAGACCAGGACAATAGACTGGTTTTGACAACATCTGGAGTCCAGGCCACAATGTACAAACCCACCTGGAAGTCCTAAGGCACTGCCAGTGTCTCCCGGGGCTCCAAGCGTGATTGGGGCAGGAGATGAAGTGAAGCCCAGGACTTAAGTCTGTCAGCGCCCAAGGAGCTGGAGCTGGGTGTGGAATTCCTTCCTGCATTTCCAGGGCCTCAGAACTCACTGGCCAGCAAGAGGCTGTGAGCACCTGCTTTTGCCAGGCCAGCAGCCCCCGGGGGTCAGGACCAATGGGCACAGCCAGGTGTCACCTGCCCCCCCACACACACACCATGGGACATTGAGCTCAAACCAATACAGAAGACACCTGGCAGATGACAGGCAGGCAGGACAAGGCCAACAGTAGCCAGCAGGAGATGCCCACCTGAATCCCAGCACACTGGGAGGCTGAGGCAGGAGGATTGTAAGTTTATGCCCAGCCTGGGTAATTTAGTGACATAGACAGAACCTGTCTCAAAATTTTAAAAATTAAGAAGAGGGAGAAGCTTGGAATGCAGCTCTATGCAAAGGCCGTCAAGCCCTACAAGAAACGGGGAGAGAGAGAGAGAGAGAGAGAGAGAGAGAGAGAGAGAGAGAGAGCAAGCCACTAGGATGGCTCTAACCCAACAACTGTGCCCTTCTGAGGGCAGCTTTGGTCACAGATGGCCTGCTGGGAGCTGCCATACAGAGGTGAAAGTGAGGTTCAGCGCATCCCATCTACAGGCCAAGCAATGCTGATGATGACCAGGGTCACCAGCAGCAGAAACAATGCAGGATCAGGCCAGGACTGGAACCCCACAAGCCTGGTGCTCAAGCAGCCCAGTGTGTGGTCAGGCTCAGGCAGGACTTGGGTGGGGACAGTGCTTGCTGGCACACGTGGAAAGCTGCTCCAGTCTCGGGCCTCGGGCACTGGGGCTTTGAGTCGCACACCAGTGACCGGGCAGCGTGCTGGGCTTCAGCAGCACAGCTGACATCCGTGAGTGCAGTCTGCCTGCTCTGGCTCTGCTGCAGAGTGAGGAGCAGAGGCACCCCAGACACCTTGCTGGGGAGAGGGGACTGCGTCCCCAGCCCAGTGCCAGGCTCCAGAGCCCCTCAACTTCTACAGCAAGCTGGCTTTGCCATGCAGGTATGTGGCAGGCCCAGCTCTGCTGCTGCTTAAGCAAAGAACTCATTTCTCTGGGCCTCAGTTGCCCCACCTGTATGAATTCACTGCCAGTAACTTCATGGGGAATAGGAAGGGTCTCAGCCTCCGGGAAGGACAGTCTTCCCAGGGAGAAGCAGGACCAGGACAATAGTGGCCTGAAGAGGGCAGGAATGCACCAGGACATCTGAGAGGGGCATCAGGGAAGACAGTGTCTGCAGCGGTGTCCCATCTGTCACCAGGGGCAGAAGGGACAGGCCCTGTCACCCCCTGTGGAAGCCTGTAAGTGCCCTTGCACAACCACAGGGAAGGCTCAAGGCCCCGGGCTCCCTGACTGTGCCCTCTGACCTCAGCACACCCAGCGCTGCTCAGCCTCTCCCCTTCTCACCGAGGAGGTAGTGGTGACAGGTCCAGCCCTAGTGGCTCCTTGTTTCTGGCACCCTTCAGACTCACTCAGAGGCCCCTCAGAGTGTGGGGTGCTGGGTCCCTGGCCCATGTCCCACCGGCCTGCCCGGCTCTGTGTGGAGCTCTGATCCAGTTCCTTAGAACTGGAGACCACCGCCTCACCTGCTCAGAAGCTGTAGACGGCTCCCACTAGCTGTGGGACACCCACTCCCACCCGCATGGCCTCCTCCTGGACCACCTCTACTGTCGTTCCTCCCCTTGGAGGCTGGATTTTCCAGTCTTCCCCAGAACTCTAGGAAGCTGAGGCAAGTTCAAGCTTAGCCTAGGCAACTTAGCAAATTAGTGAAATCCTGTGTCAAAATTAAAACTCATTTTGAGAAAAGAATGAGGGGCCAGCCAGATAGTCCATCAGATTAAAGTGCCTATGCAGTGCTGGCCCCACCCTCAGTGCACGCTGAAACACCAAATGAGACCAGTCGTGGTGGTGCGTGTCTGTAATTACAGTGCTTGGGAGGCTGAAAACAGGAGGATCACTATAAGCCTGATCTGTGTGGCGAGACCCTGTAGACACTGAACTAAATACATTTTTTTTAAATGAAGGAAGAAGGAATGGAGACATAGCTCAAGATGAAGGCCCTGAGTTCAATTCCCAGTACTGTCAAAAAAAGAAGACATCTGACCCTATCCAACCTTGTTCCGGGTGCTGAGTGCTCATTTCCCCAGGAGTTCATTCCTGGGGTGTGGCTTCCCAGAGACCCTAACAGCTGTGAAGTTCTGACAACCCACCGACAGACACAGAGCCCCAGGCATCCTGTCACAGGACCACCTACTCATGAGGAGTGTCCCCTCAGGGACATCTGGGGGACTCTCAGGTGTGACTCTGCAGGTGGTTCCTTGAGAACCACTAACCTCTGAAGCTCAGAGAAGACTAAAATAGCAGGCTGTGGGGAACCCACAGCAGCTCCAATTTTTCAGAGGAGACAATTACGACCCAAATGTGTGCCACAGGGAGGGGCATGGAGGCCCCACTGAGGGTCCAGTCAGTAAGTCCTGTCCCAGCCTGGGACATTACCTCCTGTTACACACACACACACACACACACACACAGAGCCATCTGCACACAGAGGCTTTTCTCTGCAGCCATAGAGCACAAGTGGTACCCCTAGGGTCCAGCAGGAGCCTAGGATGAGTGACCTGCAGAAATAGTAAAGGCCAAGGCTGGTGTGGCCTTGGGTACACCCAGACTGCTGGCCAGGAAGCGTCCCTGCTCCTGGGCCTGGACCAATCCTGGGCCCTAGCACCATGGGACTGGATCCAGTACACAAAAGGACACGAGCTCCACCTTGGGAACCTGCAGGTAGAGATGCTCCGGTGGCACAGGGCAGGGCAGGAGAGACCCCGAGGTGGTACAGGAGCTTCCAGGAGCCACAAGTGTTTGGCACGGCTGGAGCCAGGCGGGGCATGAGGCACTCGGCACCAGCTGGCGCATTCCTGGGCCGGGGTGGGCTCCTGGCACCAGCCCCTTCCTCCTGGAGCTCCTGCCTGTGGGAACATAGCCGAGGCGCCTCCCTCGCTCCTATCTAACAGTTTGCTTTCTGGGCACCTTTACCAGTGCTGAGCTGCATCCTCGGAGGAGGTTTCAGGGTGTCGCGCTGACATTTCAACTTCTCCGCGCTGCTTGTCACCTCCGCATTTTATGTCCCCGCAGCGCAGAAAAGGGTGCTGTCTGGCCAGCCTCAGAGCCCTGCGAGCGGCTCTGGCCTTTTCTGGGGAACATTTGAAAAGTTCTTGGCAAGGCCTGTGCACACGCTGTGCAGTGCTGGGCCTGCTGGGTGTGCTCCAGGGCTGGGAGGGAGCTCAGCAAAGGCGGGGCTGACAAGCCTCCTATCAAACCAGGACGGTGACTGCCCAGGCACGGACGCACTGCCACCTGGTGCTGGAGGAGCCACCTTGAGCCCAAGCTGCACCCTAGTGACCTGCTCAGCCAAGGCTGCCCAAGCTTCTGCCTGACCTCTGCAGAGCAGACAATGAACACCAGCTCCTGGGGCCAGGGTTCTGTGAAATGGCCTTGCTTGGCAGGACAGACAGGAGGGAGTTGTCTTGTCATTGTACAGAGGAAGCTGTAGGAGGAGCCTGAGTCCCTGTTCTCTGGCGGAGGCTCACTTGGGACTGTGCAGAAGATACTGTGCCCATTCCTGCTGGAACAGCCCCGAGGCACAGAGCCTCGCCCCGAGGACCCTGAGTGAGGGGAGGAGACTGCCCTGACTTCCCTAGGATGTTTGGGAATGCGTGCAGCCCTTCGAGGTCATCTGTAAAAGAGAAGAGAGAGCTGCGACTTCCTGGGAGGATTACAGTGGGGTGCTTGTGCTCAGTTCTTACATGTTTTGTTTTATATTGTTTTGGCATTTTTCTCCTTTTGAGACAGGCTTCCTTGGCAGTTCAGGTGGGCCTTGAGCTCACTGCAGACCAAACTAGCCTTGAATTCATGGAGATCATCTTCCCTTGGTCTCCCCTGTGTTGGTATTGCAGGCATGTGCCACCACACCTGACCATGTGCTTTTTTAAAAACGCCATCTATCCTTGTGATTTCTTCCACTAACAGATATTTTTTTTCTTAACTAGAAGCTTCTCTTACATTTCTCAGACAAATCCCGCTGGACTTTAGGGCATCGTGAGTATGCTACACGATTTGACATGTATTTATTTGGATTTTTTACATCTGTGTACATAAATGAGATGGATTGGTCCGTTTAGCTTGCAGATAAAATTTTGCAAAATTATTTGGGTAGTTCTGGGTCTTCTGCATCCTTCAGAAGAGTTCTGTCCTATGTATGCGTGTGTGTGGTCTGTTCAAGCATCCTGCAGGAGACCACGGGGCTTGCAGCCCTCTCCTGAAATACTAACATGAAAGTATCAATGTGTTCTCTGATGACTGAACAGTTTTATATGTTGATAACCTGGAGTGTTCCAGGTAATTGCTTGTTTTATTGAGATTTCCAAAACATTGACCTAATTGTATGTGTAGATACATATATAATTCTTTCTGTAAAATGAGTGTCAGCAGCTACGTTCTCTTCACAGTGTTATCGATATCGGGTAACTTCTTATTTAGTCAGAGTCACCAGGCTGTTCTCATTTTTGTTTTGTCTTCCAGCCACACACCAGCCACTGAGGGATAAGGTCTCGTGTGGTGCACGTGTGTATGCTGGGGCCTTTGCTTTTCAAATCTGATTTCTGCCTCATGAAGTTTGGTTTCTTCTTATTTGTGCTATCAAGGGCACTTTGTTCTCTTGTAATTTATGGGAGGAATGCTTAAAAAAAAAAAAAACATACATTTTTGCTTCCTTTTTAATAAACAGAATACCGAATCCTCAACTGTAGCTTTGTTCTCATCATGTACGCTGTTTTTATTTTTATTACTTTCCAAAAGTCCTTTGTGTTTTGGTTTCTCCCTTGCTGCTCCAAAATTAAAAAGACTTTTCAATGAGGTGATGTGTCTGGTTTTCTTTGGATCAGAGAACACAACCTATGCAGTTCACATTTGGGACATTGCATGAGCTCCTCCAGCCCAGACCTGGGGAGGTTGTCATTAAGTGGATGCCTGAGGGCGAAGTTCACCTGCTGGACAGGGCAGGGAGACGATCGCAGGTGAGGTGGTTAGGGCTCCAACCCTGTGTTCTGCCAGTCATTTATTGCTTCAAAGTAAGGTGCTCAAACCCCCTTGTGCTGAATTTCGATTGCGCCCAGTATCTCCAATAGTCTTGCTGGTAAAGTTGGAAGTGGCACCAGGCGTGCACTGCAGATGGCGCTTCTATTCCACTCTGATCCTTCCCTTTTGCCTAGTATCTACCTCATACATATTGAAATCCTCATGGCTTGTTCATCAGATTGACCTAATATCTAGGCCTCACTCCTGCATATGAAGGATGGGATGCGCACACACACACCCTGGCCCTGTCTCCCTGCTTCCTTCCTATTTCCTTCCTCAGAACCTTCTCCCCACCTCCAAGGGCCTCCTGGCCACCACCCCATCACTGAAACCTCTCTGCTACCTCCAGAAAATGTTGCTTTATCTCAGCTCCAGATTGTCTCTGGGTTTTAGCTACAAGGCCTCTCCTCCAGGAAGCTCTCCCTAATTTTTCTTTCCTCTAAATTCCCCTGCACTTCCTCCAACCTTTTCTGAAGCATTTGATGCTTTTTTTGTTGTTGTTGTTTTTGTTTGTTTGTTTGTTTTATTTTTAAGAATTTTTATTTTTTTTCTTGTTTCAGAACTTTTGTTTGTTTATTTATTTTTATTTTTATGGCCGGCTCAGCCTGCCCTGAGGGCAGGGCTGGTGCAGCATGTGGTGCTGGGGGTCGAACTGCAGCCCCCGCAGCCACCTAAGCTTTCCTAAGCAGGCGCTTTAGAGCACTGAGCCATCCTGCCAGGCCCCAGCATTTGGTACTTTGAAGGATGATTTATTTCTTGTTCATTGTTTTGTTAGCCCAGGGTCTTGCTGTATAGTTGAGGCTGCCTTTGAACTCAGAGATGCTCCTGCTTCAGCCTCCCAAGTGCAGGAGTTACAGGCATGTGCCATCCTTCCTGGCTTGGAGGATAATGATTTTAATACGTAATTTTCTAATGACCAATATGCTTTCCAAATTAAAGCTCAGTATGTGGACTTAAGCTATGAGAAGTGAGCTGTGGGGGGCCGTGGTAAGTCAGAAATACATGACCTTACCTGGGTGTGGTGGCACGCACCTGTAATCCCAGCTCTCAGAGGGCTATGGCAGCCTAAACTCAATGAGGGGGCTGTCCCAGTCTCCAGACAGGGACAGAGAGGACGCAGGAGGCAACAGCCAGAGCCACCTGGGCTGTGGTTCCAATATTTCAGCATTTGGAGCCTATTTTGACTCCTTAGAACCACACTAATCCTGCCACAGCAGCCAGCACCACATTTACCACAGCAAGCTGCAGGCTCAGTGGGATGGCTGCAGCCCAGCTGCAGGTGCTCTGCAGGCCAGCTGGCTGTGTCCAGTTAATGCAGGAGGCAGTGTGGGCTAGTGGCCTGGTACAGCCTCAGAGCACCCAGGCCTGCTGAACTCCATCCTACCCAGAAGTGGTCAGCACCAGGTACCCACTTTCCCTGCTCATTTTCTTCTTCTTGGAAGAGCAGATGGGATTAACAGATTGAAACTATTGTCTCCTGTTCTTAAGCAAGGTACACAGGGCCTGTGTGTCCCTCATAGGGGATAGGCTCTGTCACTCCTGGGGGCTGCACACACTCTCAGAGCCATGTTGGCTTAGAAATCATCTTGCTTGGCGCATTGGATAGGTTCTGTTCAACTATGTGTGACTGAAAACCCAAAATAGCTGTGACTCAAACATAAGAAAAATGCCTTTCTCTTTCATATTAAAGAGATCTGAAAGAAAGAAGTACAGAACGGATGCAAGGGACAGAGGTCCATTCAGACTGGGCTCTTTCTAGCTGTGGGGGTTATCATTACTAATGTGCGGTATTCACAACCTTAAATAGCTGCCAGACTTCCAGCCATCACACTCAGACTCCAGGTCTAGGCTCCAGAGAATAAAGGAGAGGAAGATGCACCTACTTTTTTACCCTCTAGTGCTGGGGATTGACCTCAGGGCCTTTGCACTGAGCTACATTTTTATTTTGAGACAAGGTCTCACTAAGTTGTAAGTTGTCCAGACAAAGCTCAATCTTTTGAACTTCCTGTTTCAGCCTAAAGTGCAGCTACATCTTATATATGACTTTTCTGAAGCCCCACAGGATATTCTCAAATATACTTCTTGGCAGGAAGCTGTCTTACTCTGTTGCAGAAGTGCACGGTTGTATTACTGTGTGGGCTGACAGTCAAGATGCAGAGATGGCCCAGTGTGAGGTCCCCTGGCAAGAGGAGGCCCCAGGGGCTTATGAGGGGGGAAGGTGTGAGGAGCAGCAGACCCTATCACGTGACCTCAGTCTCTTGAGGGCACTTATTTGGGGACCCCACCTGAGTCAGCCACCCTGTACAAGATGATGGCAAAGCTGGAGCCGAGGTCCCTGGAACCATGAAGATCCCAGGCTGTAGGGCGAGCCAGAATCAGCTCCCAAGCACCCAAGGCTGAGCCCTCCTGGCCTGCTACTTTCAGCCAGTGACCAGCAGAGACATCCAGGAAGGAAAAAAAGCCCCAGGGCTGGAGAGGAGGGCTCAGCTTCAGACTCCACGCACAGAACCCAAAGCCCTGGTGCAGTGGAAAGACGAAACTCCATCCCCATGTGAGCAGCCCTGAGCCCCTTGGTCCTGGCTGCCTGCAAAGGTGGGCAATGACCTGGCCAGCTCTGCTCTTGCTGGTGGTCTAGCAACAGAAGGAGCTGGTATCAGGAAGGGTCGGGTGGGAGGGAAAGGGAGAGAGGAGAGGGGGAGGAAAGAGGGAGGGGAGAGGAGGAGGGGGAAAACTGATGGAGGGAGGGAAAAGGGAAAGAGGAGGGAGATTAAAAAGGGGAGGAAGAAAGCCTGAAAAAGGAAGGAAGCCAAAGAGCAGGGAGCGATCACGCAAAAGCACACACCTGCATCCTCACAGCCTCACTTTACCCAGCAAACAGGGCCAGGTTCAGCCCAGGCATGGGGCCTGCCACCGGGAAGTCCAAGACCCTGAGTAGGGGTCAATCCTCAGTGCACTTTAGCAGGACCACGTGGGGTCGATTCCTCCCAGAGATAGCTGGGTCGGCAAGGAAGTAGAACTCGCCGGGGGGCGCTCTGCTGCACTCAAGGCTTGGCTGACCCTGGGCCCAGCAACAAACTCAGCTGTGGGGGACATCACAGAAAGCCATCACAGAGCAGGGCCCTCCCAGCACAGGTCACAGAGGTGAGCAGTAAGGGTGAGCGCCACAAGTCTGACTGTCCCTCAGAGGGCGAGTCCTCTCTCCTGAGCCCTCCAGGGACCAGCAGCCCGCATGGGGGCTGGGGAAGGACCCGACCCTCCTAGGAGTTCCAGGCAGGTCAGGAGGATCTAGGAGACCTGGGTGGGTCCACGCCAGGGTCACGACCCAGACGCTGCCTGGAGCTCACGCCTCGACCATGTCACACCGGCACACACTCAGCCTTGTCCGTTAACCAGAACGCTGCCCCTCCGCTAGAGACAGGCTCTGGGGGACACTGCGGGGCTTCTGGGCTTCACAGCATTGAGGCACTTGAGGGGATCTGTGAACATTCAGGGCAGGAGCTAGGATCGGAACCAATGAGGAGCCAGGGGAGGCGGGACTTGGGGATGTGGGCGGGGCAAAGGCCCTAGGAGAGGCTGCGTGGCAGATGCTGGCATCTGTGGCGGGTGGGGCCTGTGTGTGGCTAAGCAGAGAATCCATGGCTCCGTGGGAGGCAGGGGCCCAGGGCTCTAGAAGACGGGTTTCGGGGTACCTGGTCAGCCCGGGAGGCACAGTGCAGAGGCCCAGGTTCCTGCATTCCCACTGCACAAAAGGCAACTTTCATTCTGTCTCTGACCTGTGCCCTTCTGACCCTGTGCCCACCTGGCTCGCAGGCCAACTCTGCCATCCCCTACTATCTGGCTTGAGGTCAGCCCTGTGCAGAGAGCTCCCATGCCAGGCTAACTAGAAATACCAGGAAGCCCTCGTGGACAGCAGACAGGCCAGGAGCAATTCCATACCTTGATGGAAGGCGGGCATTCCGTGAGAGCCCTGTGCCTGGCACACAAGAACTCCCTGGGCCTTGGTCACTGCTCACACCACTGTATCAGTGCCTGTGAGCAATTACACCTGGTGCTCACACCTATGGCCCCAGCATGCCTTGAGGCTGGTGCACCAAAGTTCACCTGGGCAACTTAGTGACTTAGCAATATTCTGTCTCAAAATTAGAATGAGGAGGGGAGCAAATAGCTCAACAGATTAAAGCCCCTACAAGCAGGCGCAGGGGTCAGGGGTTTGATCTCTGAACCTCCCCTTCCCCCCAGCCTTGCACGTTCAGATGGCATTGAGACAGGGTGTGGTGCCGTGCACCTCTAATCCCAGCTCTTGGGAGGCTGTAAACAGGCAGATCACTATGAGTCCAGTCTAGCAGAGACCTGGAACATTTTGTAGATCCTTCCCTAAAAATAAATTAGAATGGGGAAGGTGCTGGAGCTCAGAGCAATGGCCCTACCTTCAAGCCCCAGCAGGTTGGTAGGAGCCAGTCCAGAGAGAAATCAGTTATTACCTTAAAGTTGCACTTATTGGACTTCTCCCAGGTGCATGAGCTCCTACTGCGGAAGGGATAGATTATCCAAGGGGAAATGCTGACTTCTCTGTGACCTAAGCAACTGCTGGACCCTGGGACAGGAGAGCAGGGACAGATGCCACTTCTTTTGTTTATTTTTTGCTTTTGGTACAGAGTATTTAGGGTCGTACTAGGGATCAAACCGCTGGTCACTGTATTCTGCCCAAGCAGGTGCTTTAGTCTGCTGAACTATCTTGCCAGCCCTTACAGATGCCACTTCTAACTGCCCCTAAGGCACCAAAAAAAGCCCCTAAAGACTGTCAGCAGCACTGATGACCTCCTTGTCCATGAATGAATGTGACTTCTAGATTGCACTGTGTATTGCACCAGTATAGGACTACAGCCCCAGCCAACGTCACCTATAGTATGTAAACACACATACACTCATTCACACACATGCACACACACATTCACACACACATACCCCAAGGCTCAATACCTAGATCTTCTTACTCACACAAATAGCAGTCATGGGGCAGGCAGGGGCGGTTAGACTGGCAGCTGTGGGACAAACAGTCCAACATCCCCTGCCTTCCCTAGGCCCTCCTGCCATGTGCCCTTGGGGTATCTCAGAGGCTGGAGGTGAGGAGAGAAGTACTTGGTCCTCTCCCCAGGAGGCTACAGACCCAGCCTCCTCTGAGCTGTCCAGGCCCTGGCCTGCCTGGGCCAGGCTGAATGAAGCAGACTCATTCACCAGGTTACTCATCAACCACTCTCTGTCCTGTGAGAACAGCAGTGGGCCCATGCCCGGGCTTCCTTTGACCTGTAGCACTGGCCGCTGTGGCAGGTGGATTATATAGCTCCTGGCCGGGAGGGTTCAATCAGGTAGAGGAGCCAAGACCAGTAATAAAGCATATTTGACAAAGCTTTGTTCAGTAACCCTTTTCTGTCAGTATCTGCCCAGCAAATATTTTTAACTTCTCAGACCCCATTGTCTCTGTCCTTGCTACTCAACTCTGCCACTGCAGAGTTGACACTGCAGTGTGACAGTGGCCACACATGGCATATAGACACGTGGAACTGTGTTCCAATAAAACTGGATTATGAAAATAGGCTGCAGCTGGGTCTTACCCATGGCTACAGTTTGTGGACTTTGGTTTAGGGTAACATTGGCTGCTGCCGTAAACAAAGCTGACTACACACCAGTAGACATTTAGGTTCATGTAGGAGAAACTCCAAAATGGGGCTGGGGAGTAGCTCAGTGGAAGAGCACTTGCCTAGTATGCCTGAGGCCCTGGGTTCAATCCCTAACACCACGAATAAGAAGGGAAGGAAGAAGGGAAAGAAGAAAGGACTTACTAACAGGTAGCCTAGATCTTCCAATAGTACCAAATTAGTTTGTTTTCATTTTTATTGGAAATGGTAGTAAAGGTTTAAATTTTAGGAAATATTATAGAATATTTTAGTGAAAGACATATTATAGAAAGACACACTGCCATTGACCCCCTCAAAACCTCCCTCAAACTTTGAATATGCTCCCTCATTCCTGCCACTTTCCAAAGCAGCTCTGGACTCTTCCTTTGTTTAGTGTCACTGTAAGATATGATCAAAGACGCAGTGAATGCAGGTAACAAGTGCCACCCATCATAAAGGCTGGCTCATGAAGACATCAGGATGGGTTCTTACCCATCAGACCCAGCATCACGTGACTTCTGGGCCTTCCCCAAAGTCCAAGTGACCGTGGAGGGTAAATGTTCTGCATTGATTTAGGACATCAAGGTGGCCATCATACCTCACGCAAAGACCCAAATAAAAGACGAGTCCCAGAACTACTTCAGAAAATGCCAAGAACACAAGGAACAGTCTGTCTAAAGCAAAGCAGATGAGTTGCAGTGTGTCTTTTACTATAACAGTTTTTAATTTAAACACTTATCATAGTTCTATCATATCCAGTATATGTAGAGTTTTTTCCTAAACATCTATGATAAAGTTTGACTTACAAATTATTGTTAAGAGCCAAAAAACTCAGCAGATCAAAGTGCCTGCTTAGGCAGATGGAGCAACCAGGATTTGATCCCCGGTGTGCCATGCCCGCCATGCCCCCGGGATGTGGGCAATTGAGACTGTGTGTGGTGGCACCCACCTGTAATCCCAGTGTGAGAGGCTGAAACAGGAGAATCACTATGAGTGTGAGCTATGTAGTGAGACCCTGTAGGCCCTGTCCTAAAAATACCAAAAAAATAAAATAAAATAAAAAATAAAATTATATATATATATATATATATATATATATAGCTAAAAGGATATAAACAATAACAAATAAAGAATTACTCAATAAAATGTATTAAAGTTGTGTGCCTGTGCTCTCTCTCTCTCTCTCTATCTCTGCCTAGTGTAGAATGCTTCCCTTCTTCTAGTGATGAGGAGGGGTGACACAGTACTATGTGCTAAAGGAAGTGACGGGGCACATGATCATCATTATTTGAGGCTGTTGGCCTCCTGACCATTTACAAGAGGGCCACCTGGCCCAGGTATGGCTGGGTCATGCCTGTGATGGAGTTGGAGGGGCCCCACACACTGTGTGGATACTCTAGACAAGCCGGACAATCTGTTTCCTGCCCTGGCTGGGTGGCAAGTTCCACATGGGACTTGATCCTACTACTCAGAGCAGCGCATAATCTAAGCTGTGTATCTTTGCAATTTCCTACTTCATAATTTGGATTGTGTCTTAGCTGCTTTCACACTACTAGGACCAGGTACTGACACCATAGGTTAAAAAAAAGAAAAGGTTTGTTTAGCTCACAGTTTATAGAGGTTTCAGGCCATTGTTGTTTGGCTCTAAGGCGAAGTGGCATGGCAGAGGAGAAACAGCCTGTTATGATTTATGTCTAGTTGTCCTCCCAAAGCTTCATGTAGTCATTGGGCAGGGACTTCTATAGATTGAGACTTGACTCATAAGTCACTGGGATTACGTGTTTTACTACTGATGGGATTATCGGTCTGAGTAGGGCTGGGACTATGGGTGTGGTCTAGGGCAGATATCCTAAGGCAGAGAGCCTGATAGGAATATAGAGACAGAGAGACAGACGATCTCTCTGCTTCCCTGTTTGGTTGGCTACCTCTGCCACCATTTTGTTGTTGTTCCACCGCCATGAACTAGATGCTCTCTGCCCTATTCCACTCAGCCTTGGGACAGCCAAGTATGGACTGAAACCTCCATGAACTTTGAGCTAAATAAACCTTTCTTTCTTTCATTTTGAATGTCAGGTATTTGTCCCAGCAACGAGTAAAAAGCAACTAAGACAGAATTTGGTACCAGGAGTGGGGTCATTGCTGTGACTATACCTGACAATATGGATTACAAGCTTTTGGGAGTGGCTTACAGGAAGAGATAGAAAAGGTTCAGAGATGTCGGCTAAAAACAAAGCACTAGAACAGCTTCAGCTGTTCAGCTTGGGTGATTCTAGTCAGAGTTTAGACCAGAAGACTGACAGAAGGCCTGCCTGTAAAGACCAGGCTGAGGAGGTTTCTGCTGGGAAAAAGGACAACATTGGTCATTAAACTCCAGATGATTTATGCTATGGATTGGCTGAAAGTCTGTTGGAATTTTGCTCATGCCCAGAGACTTTGCCTAAGGCTAAGATAAAGCATGGTGGACTGATTAATCTTACAAGAGATATTTCAAAGCAGCAAACTATTGGGGTGGTGACATGGTTGTTATCGGTGGCTTTTAGCCAGATTTATGTTGAAAATCAAGATCAGAAAGCCAGGAAGGATGATTTAAAATGTGAGTTTGGCCAGAAGGGAAACATCAGGAAAGCTGTGGACTGCAAAGATGGAGCTAAAAGTGTCTCCATTGCTGGGAAGGAACCAGAAAATCAAAAGGATGGCCTGAGGTCATCACAAGAGGAGGCAGCCCTCCACCCTTTGCAGCTCCAGAATTGCAAAGGAGAGAGGCTCTGCCTTGAGAAGAAAGCCACAGAGACCAAAGTACCAGAATGGCGGCAGCGGCAAAACCAGGTTCCAAAATGGCGTTTGAATGGAGAATATGTTTTTCGGAATCAAGGTCAGAGTGCTCAGTGATCTAGGCCCTCTACCACTTCAGCCAAGAGAGAAGGAAGCCCGGCTACTGCTCCAGCTGGCAGCAACCCTTGGCATTATCCACATAGGCATATGCAGAATGCGGGAGATCTGAGGTTAAGGCTTCCACCTTGATTTCAGAAAAGGGCCTGGGAGGCCAGGCAGTGTGCCCCAGAGAGGGCAGTTTGTGAAGTTGTGTGTGAGAAGCCTGTTCAGTGGAAACCCCAGAAGTTTGTAAAAGCCAGGAACATGGATCATGCTAAGAGAGAGCAAAGCCAGCCTAAGAGAGAAGCCATTAGAATTACCACTAAGAGTGCCGTAGGAGCAGAGCGGCATGAAGCTCACAACTCAGTGCATATTGCTTCAGGTGCTCCAGTTGGAACTGTGGGATTTAATGTTTACCCTGCTGGATTTTGGACACATGTTGGTCCCAGTATTTTGTATTACCCTGTTGTTTGCAACTTCTGGAATTGTACTGTTTGAATGTTGCATACATTTAACTTCTATCATACAGGGGCTCACAGTTGAGAGTTTGCCTTGGATCTTGGAGGAGATTTAGGATTTGTTAACTTTTCAACAATGCTCAAACTATTGGGACTTTGGCAACTCTTCCAGATGGACTAAAATGTCTTTTATAAAAGGGATATGTATGAGACTTTGGGGATCCAGGGGCGGAATGTTATGGTTTATATCTAGTTGTCCCCCCAAAGCCTCATGTAGTCATTGGGTGGGGACTTCTATAGATTGAGACTTGGCTCATGAGTCACTGGGATTATGTGTTTTAGTGCTGATGGGATTATTGGTCTGAGTAGGGCTGGGACTATGGGTGTGGCCTAGGGCGGATATCCTAAGGCAGAGAGCCTGATAGGAATATAAAGAGAGACAGAGAGACAGACGAGAGCTGTTGCTATCTGCTGCCCTGTTTGGTTGGCTACCTCTGCCACCATTTTGTTGCTGTTCCACCACCATGAACTGGATGCTCTCTGCCCTGTTCCGCTCAGCCTTGGGACAGCTGAATATGGACTGAAACCTCCAGTAACTGTGAGCTAAATAAACCTTTCTTTCCTTCATTTTGAGTGCCGGGTATTTGTCCCAGCAATTAGTAAAAAGTAACTAAGACACAGCCCATGGCAGGGAAGGCAGGAGTCAGCAGCGGCACTACGCTCCCTTCCCTTTGAGACCATCTAGGCTACCAGCCTACAGGTTGGTACCACCCGTGCACAGGGTAGGGCTTCCTTTACCCACACCCAGAACCATGCTGTTATGGTTTGCATCCAGTAGTGCCCCCAAAGCCTCATGTAAGTCATGGGTTTGTCAAGCATGCAGCTCGAGGGGCAGGACCAGAGAACCGGGGAGGGGCTTGAGGGATGGGGCCACAGAGGGGCGAACCGTTAGATTGATAGCATGCACCTCCCCCCCTGTCCCCCACCCCTAGGCCTAGCAGCCTCTCTTGGAGGTATAGAGCAGAACATACTGGATATGGCAGTGCATTGCCTCAAGATCTTGCTATATAATTCAGGCTGCTTTTATTTTATTTTTTATTTTATTTTATTTTATTTTATTTTTTTTTTTTTGGCTTTTTGAGACAGGGTCTTGCTACACAGTTCAGGCTGGCCTTGAGCTCACTTTTGTAGCCCAGGCTGGTCTGGAACTCACACCAATCCTCCTGCCTCAGCCTCCCGAGTGCTGGGATTGCAGGCGTGCACCACCACGCCCGGCCAGGCTGCTTTAAACTATGAAACCTCCAGTAATTTACCTAAATAAACCTTTCCTTCCCTAAGCTTGCATGTTGATATTTGTCCCAGCAACTAGAGAAGAGTAACTAAAACACATTTTAAACTGATAGGTGGGCCAATTTAGTGGCCTCAAACCCTTAATCCATATTCACACAGGCCAGATCGAGCCACCTCTGAGAGGCCCACCTGTAACCGCATGAGGTATTAGCTAGATACAAGCCACAGCAATTGGGTAACTGATATTTCAGAAAGGGAAACTTCAAACAAGGGAAGACTCTGATCCCAAGCATATTCATGAAGCTCAAAAGAAACATTTGAGTCTGGAAGGAACTGAGGCTGGAAACCATTCCCTAAAGCTGTTGGACAAAAGGTGAAGAGCCCATTCCCCACAGAGAGCCAGAGCAGGCTGGGAGCCGAGCTCTGGGGACCAGTGACCAGCTCTGGCCGGGAAAGCTTCATTGCTGAAACAAGGAAGCCAGAGAGGAGAGCGAGTAATAGATGCAGACCTTGGAAACCTGGTTCCTGGGGCTGTCTAAAGGAGGATGCTGAGAGATTGCATGCAGAGAAGCAGAGCTCTTCCCAGTGTCTTTACAAGAAGCTGCGGGGAGGCAGCATAAAGGGGCAGCTCTGGGCAGCTCTGGGCAGCGCTTGAGGTTGTTGCCAGCTGAGCACTGCAGGCAGGCTTCCTGGTTGAGTGTTGCCTTGGGGCTGGTTCAGTATTGCCAGCTCCTAAGAGATCAGAAAACCGGACGGAGCAGGCTTGGGAGGACACGCCCTGCCACAGGTGTCTGTGGTGAGCTTCAGGGACCTGCTAAGGGATGGTGTCCATGGTACATCCAGGCAGTGGGAGAGTGCTGGGGAACAGTGTGCCCAGGGTGCCATCCTGGACGCAGAAGCCGTTCTGCAGCCTGGGCCCCGAGGGCTTGCTGTTTCTGCCTGTCCCCCAGTCAACCTTTGCTCCCCAGAGCAGTCAGGAGAGAGGCTGGGCCAGCACGGTGACAGACTGCTTGCGATTTACACTGGAGAATGCTGATTCCAAACAGGTGGATGCTTGGAATGCAAGGGCAGACAGGAGGAAGACCTTGATGCCCCCACCAGGGGCTGCGCAGCCGTGAGTCCAGGTGCCGCTGCACAAAACATGCAGAGAATGTCATAATTCATCCCGCAGACAAGAAGAGCCTGTGCGGGTCAGGGCAGGCAGCGGGAGGCTTGGGTCAGTCAGGAGCTCACAGGCAG
>PVJA010025761.1:9391-30488 GCA_004027025.1 Myocastor coypus
TTTTTTTTTTTTTTTTTTTTTTGTCTTTTTGAGACAGGGTCTCATTATGCAGTTTAGGCTGGCCTTGTGGGCCTTGAGCTCACTTTTGTAGCCCAGGCTGGTCTCGAACTTGCACCAATCCTCCTGCCTCAGCCTCCCAAGTGCTGGGATTACAGGTGTGCATCACCATGCCCAGCCCCCGAACCTCACTTTTTGCACCTACAGATTGGGGTTGTAATTGTCTCGTGTGTGGGACTATGAGTAATAATTACTGAATTTATGGCTGAGTCGTGACGATGTGAGAGGTCCAGCCCTGCGGCCGAGCATGGGAGTTAGTGCTGGCGTGCACTGATTTATTTGCTCCAGTGCTGGGATGGAACCCATGGGCTCGTGTGAGCTAGGGAAGTGCTCTGCCACTGAGCTTCACCCCAGCCCCAGTAGAGTTTTACTGCTGCAAACCCACAGGCCTAGGGTGGCCTGTTATTTCTGGGGGCCAGCATCACCCCCTTTCTACCAGGATCAGTGATTGCTACTGGCCCAGGGGTAAAGTGCACAAGAGTGCCCCAACAAGTGGATCAGAGCAACACCGTCCTCCTGCACCCGAGGAAGCCACAGGGCTGAGCGTGAATCCCAGCCCCATCACTGAGCGACTGTGTGGCCTTTGTGCTGCCCTTGCCCCCGCTGTACCCCAACTTCCTTGTCCCTAATGTAAGTGGTATGACAACTTCTGCTTACTAGGACTGTTGTAAGATTGGAAAGTGCATGACTTGTGGGAAAGCACATGGCATAAGTAGGTCTTAATACACGTGTGGTGTGATCACCTATAATGATGGGCCACCAAGAAGTAGGAGGCCAGGCCAGATGTATGTGCCTCTGTCCACGGAGGTCTCCTGCAGAAGGCTGTGGATGAAGCCAGGGTCAGATGATGCTTCCAGAGGAAAGGAATGTGGATCAGGGAAGAATCCATAGAAACAGGACATTTGACCGGGACTTTGGAGGTTAAATAGGAGTGCGCATGGCAGAGAAGAGAGGGAGGGTGAGAGAAGGCACTGAGTGAAGAGGAAGTACAGGCAAAGGCTGGCAGGCTCACGTGGGATGGTGGCTGTTGACATGCAGCATGGCCAGAGTGTGAGAGGGCAAGTGAGGCAAGAGGCAGGGATGCAGATGCCAGGCACTGTTGCATGCTGGGAAAATGCCCTTGGTATGACTGTCAGCTCCTGCTGACCTCCTGACTCCTAACAACCTTTACTTATTATTACTGCAGTGTTGGGAAGGTTAAGCCAGTCCATGGCCTCTGCTGATGCTGCTGCTGATGATGATGGGGGGGTGGCCCCATGAGACCCTGCAGGACCCGGCTTTTGCTCATGTTTTCTCTGGTCTTGCACCTCTCTCCCCTCTGCTGTCGCCACTACTATTTATTCCTGCTTTTTGAGCTTTGTACACCTTGTTCCCCACAAAGGTTTTCCACCAGCCCTTCTTATGGCCAGGGGGTCCCAACCTTCCAGAGCTGGCTAAGATAATTCTAATTATAATTAGAGCTGGCTATTATAATTCTAATATGTACCGATTATAGTTTTTCTTTTGCTGCCCTGGGTATTGTATACATGGCCTTCATACTAAGCTACATCCCTGGCTCTTTTTTATCCTTAATTTTGAGACAGGGTCTGGCTAAGTTACCAAGTTTGCCAGGTTGGGCTCAAATATGCAATCTGCTTGCTTTAGCCTCCCAGAATGCTGGGATTACAGGCATGCACCACCATGCCCAGCTCCATTATAAAAATATTAACATGATATTTCACATTTTTTCCTGTACATTCACAATGGGGGTATATTCCATACTTACGTAGCATCTCTACTCAGAGTAGCCAAAATTCAAATTCATAGCCACTTGTGGCTGGTGTGTCTCCCTCCCCCCCCCATTGGACAGCTTTGTTCTAGAATACTGATAGCCAACCATTTAGAGACTAAATGCCAAACTGCAACTCAAAACCCACTTATTTATAATGAAGTGCTAAAACTGCAATTAAACCTGAATACTGAGGTGTTAGTCTAGGAAAACAAAAAACCTTCTTCATCGACATCTTTTACTGTTATTGTTGTTTTGGCACTAGAACTCAAACTCAGGACCTCATGCTTGCCAGGCAGGTGCTATATCACTGAGCTATATCCCAAGCCCACTAACACCTTTTGTCTTAAATGAAAAACACAGTAACATATGTGCCACAGGTTCACCACCATTGTTCTAGAAGTTACTAGAAGTGTCTAAGCTATGACATTTCCCTCCAGTAAGCTCCCTTCTGCTAGATGGTCACATCAATGCCATTTGATGACCAAGAGACAAACCTATGAATTCCTACAAACAGCCATTCAGTCTGGCACCACTCTGGCTGTCTAATCCATGAAGATCAGCTTGGTGATGGGCAAGCAGCTGCTCATTCACAGCGGACCACCTCCAATAGCAGACCACCTTCAATAGATGCTTGTAACAATTCTTCATGAATATTCGAGTGAAGGAAGAAAGATGGTAGGCCCCTATCAGAGACTGGCTTTGTGGGTAAGAGGTGGTCGGATCATGACTCATAATCAACTCATAATTCTGGAAAACGAAATGCACATGGTGATACCTGCATTTACCTAGATGACTTTTTGTTATACTGACTTTGATGATAGGAAGCCGATTCAGAGTCCTGTCCTATTAGCCTGGGTGCCCGGATGCCCCCGCAGCATTCTTCTCCAGCCACTATGCAAGTTTCAACCTGCATATTTGGTGATGTGCATTTCCTGGGGTTTTGTTTACTTGTTTGCTTTTTTTTTTTTTTTTTTTTTTTTTTTTTTTTTTTTTTTTTTTTTTTTTTTTTTTTTTTTTTTTTTTTTTTTTTTTTTTTTTTTTTTTTTTTTTTTTTTTTTTTTTTTTTTTTTTTTTTTTTTTTTTTTTTTTTTTTTTTGAGAAGGGTCTCACTAAGTAGTTGGGGCTGGGCTTAAGCTCATGATGTAGTCTGGGCTGGCCTCAACTCTCAGCAATCCTCCTGACTGCCTCCTTAGAGGTAGGATTACAGGTGTGTGCTGCAAGGCCCATCTCACTTAGAAACTGAGATTTCATGCCTCTCCAAGAAGATATAATATGCATTCAGGAATCTGAAACACCCAGCAAAAAGTGGCAAGAACGTCCCTGGAATTTCTAGCTCTAATACCTGGAAGGTGGACCCAACCTCCATAGCAGAAGGAATGGAGGTCGCCTGGTCTTTATGTTTGCGCTGGATCTGTAGCTCAGGGCCAAGCACAGATCTAGCAAGTTGGCTGCTTGCCTCCATGAGCACAAGACCCCCCGGCTCCTTGGTAACCTGGAGGTCACCTTCCTCCTATCCCATTCTGTTTTCCTCACCCTGGCTAAGGGTCAGACCTCAAACTTTGGGCTCATCCTCCTGCACTGTGTCACTGCCTCCAAAGCACCTACCCTGGAGTCACTCACCATCTTCACAGGCCGGAAGGACATGAGCCGGTCACTGCGGTAGCTGCTTGACCAGGTGTCCCAGCGAGGGTACTCGCCCTTCTCCAACACGAACATCTCCCCGCGGAGGTTGGACTGCTCAAAGGCCACCCAGCTGGACAGGTGGAGGACCAAGAGGGGCAGAGGCAGAGAGGAGAAAAACCATGAGCAGAATGCCTCTGCCACTAGCCTGCCTGTCTCCCTTAGCAAAGCAGCCCCAAGGCCAGTACGAAGGTCTCAAGTGGGCCTAAGGTCAGCTGTGCGGTACCAGCTGTGTGACTACAGACAACTGACTTCGCCTCTCTGAGCCTTGCTTCGCTCCACTACACTCACACGTTTATTCTCCTGAAGTTGATGAAAGAGGATGTGAAATAATGTGTACAATTGTCTGAGCACACTGTTTTGGCGAATGTAGGATTCACACAGGCTATGAGTACTATAAGAAGCCAGGGCCAGACAATTCCAATATTTTCTGTTAAGCCTGATTAGAGCTAATATGTCCTTAGCATCTACTCTTTTCTCTTTGTAATCAAGGAAGAATAGGCTCCAGCTCAGAGCCTTGCTGACTTTGTATTTGCTATTTTTGGGGGGATGCATTTTATGGGTACATTTGACGTAAAGCAAGTGATACTATCTTTCTGTTTATGGGGAAAAAAAAGGTGACACAAAGGTTATTTTAAAAAACTATATTGCAAGCAGATGCAGGAACCCGGAGTTCAATCCCTGGGTTTGCCATGCTGGCCCCGCCCCCCAGGGTGTGCTGAGATAGCAATTGAGACTGGGCATGGTGGCGCATGCTGGTAATCCCAGCTCTTGGGAGGCTGTAAATAGGTGGATCACTATGAGTCTGATCTAGTAGTGACACTCTACTCTGTGTGTGTGTGGGTGTGGGTGTGTATTTGTATATATGCATGTATGTTTGTGTTTTAAATGAAAATAAAATACATTAAATAGTTAATGCTCCCCAAGGCACACAGTAAGAGAAAAAACGATGCAAGTTTGATAAAGACTGTCTTGGGAGACACTCAGTGCCTGGTATGGGGAACTGGGAGAGAATGAGTAATATCTAAATCCCCATGGGGAAAGCCCACTTGGACCCCCCTCTTGTCCCTCTCTTAGACAAGAATTTTCTTTCCCCCAATAAATATATTCTGCTCATTTTTAAAAAAATCCCCAATACCTGTATGAATCAGTATGTTATGATAGTGCAAATGAAGGTGTTTGGTCTTTAGTAAGGATAAATTAGGCCAAGTGGGGCTTTTCCTGGCATTTAATATAGCCAGATTAAAGTTGGACTTGGCCGGACTGGAAGCCAAGGAGAAAGCATGGTCCTCAGCCCGTGGAGGAGAAGGTTGACTGAGGGACCCTGTACTTCTGCTGTCCAGGTGTTCAGGAGTTCTTAAAAAGCAAGAAAATGGGGCCCAGCGGGATGGCTCAGTGGTCTAAAGCGCCTGCTTGGGAAAGTTTGCGCAGCTTCAGGGACCGCAGTTTGATCCCCGGCACCACATGCTTTGCCAGCCCTGCCCTTGGGGCGAGCTGAGCCGGCCATAAAAATGAGTGAATAAACAAACAAAAGGTTCTGAAACAAGAAAAAATAAATAAAAATTAAAAAAAAAAAAGCAAGAAAGTGCCAAAGGGCACTGACATATGAATCACCTTCCTAGGGGCCATCCTCTCTCTCCCTAGGATCAAGACAGAATGTATCTCAGGAGGCTCAGGTCCTTGTCTAAGGGATGAGTGAACCATACTTGAGGAATAGAACACAAAATGTGGACTTGTTGTTTGAAAATGGAGTTGAAATTGCCTCAATGTCACCCTACCTGGCCTGGAGTAGAAGAGAAAAAGAAGGAAGAAAGGAAGGAAGGAAAGAAGGAAGGAAGGAAAAATGGTTGAATGGCAGAGTATATGAATGGATAGATAGGGGGATTACAGGTAGTAGATACATAAGTGGCTGGGTGGATGGATCTTGGATAGAATTCCAGATGGGTGGATGGATAGATGGATAGATAGGTGGGTGAGTGGGTAGATGGATGGGTGGATGGATGAATGGGCAGATGGAAGGGTGAGTGGATGAGTGGATGTCTGGCTAGCTGGCTGGCTAGATGGGTGGGTGGATGGAGAAATGGGTAGGTGGATGGGTGGATGGGTAGATGGGTGGATGGATGCATGGATGCATGGATGGATGGGTGGGTGGATGGATGGATGGATGGATGGATGGGTGGGTGGGTGGGTGGGTAGATGGATGGATGGACAGATGGATGGGTGGGTGGATAGGGAAGTCGATGGACCATGCATGTGTGGATAGAGAGGTGCATGAGTAAAGAGGGAGGGAGTCTTTGAAGGTTGAACCATGGAGGTATTAAGTGCATGGACTCTAGACACTGACATATCTGAGCTCTTATCTTAACTCACAGTTTATTTGCCCTGTGGTTTCAGACAGTCCCTGCAGCCCGCTAAGACTGATGTGGTCTTACCACCCTGCTCACCCTTCTTTCAACCTCCTCTGCCTTCTTCAGGAGGTTTTGATGGCTTGAGACAAGAGGGAGAGATTTGGCCTATTTTTCTCAACACCTGTTTCCTCTCATATGGCTCCTTGGAGCTTACATACAAGCAGAGGGAAAGAGCAGGACTCTGAGTTTACAGATGAGGAAACTGAGGCTTGGGGTGAAGCTCCCAGTCTAAGGTTGTGCAGTGATGTCAGCAGTCGGGCAGAAGCCTCCTAGGGCCTGGCAGAGGTTTCTCTCACCTGCTGTGGGCACTCTCCTCCCCTCCCCCCTCCCTGCCTTCTGACATCCTTTTTCCCCACAGCCCCTTGGCCAGGACCCAGCCCCAGGTCCTGGGGCCGCAGGGCTGTTTGGGTCCGTGTCTTGGGGGAAACATAGTTTGGGTTTGAGTCACCTGCACTGAAAATAGCCTGAAACCCTAGGCTGGCCACATCTGGCAGTTTCTGTTCCCAGCTGGCCTTGAGGGCTGGGGCCAGAGCTGCGCTGGGGCTAGCTGCACCAGGATGGGTTGGTGCAGGAGGTTCCATGGTCTCTGGACCAGGGTGACCTGTCTAAACTCAGAGGGCGATGTGGGCGGCACCTGCTGTGTGCGGGCGCCCACCAAATGCCGCTTACATTCTGCATCACCTCCTACCGATCTCAAATAATCCTGTGCAGGTGAGTAGAGGCTGTGCTTTTCCCCATTTCAGAGAAGAAGAAAGTGAGGCCAGGAGACAAAGCACAGCAAAAAGGAGAGTTGGGATGCAGCCCAAACGTTTCTGACTTCAAAGCCTCAAGCTCACCCCATTGCTGCTATTGCCCAAGGAGCTCAGAATGCAGGCTGACCACACTCCTGGGGGTTTCGTAGTGAGGAAACCAGGGCTGGTTTTGACCTGGACTGGCCCAGTACCCCAACCTCTTTTACTGGGGCCAGAGCAGGACAGCGGACCCATCTGAGGGACAATGACCTCTGCCTTCTGTGTGGGCCATGAAAACCAAGAGATGCCCAGATTCTAGCCAGCCAGTGAGACCTGCTCCTTCAGAGCACTGGAAATGAAACCAGTCAGCCTGAGTCAAATGTGGGCTCGGCTGTTTACCACTGGGGGATCTTAGCTACCTGTCTGAACCCCATGGAGCCTCAGGTTTCCCACCTATTAAATGGGCACAAGTATGGGTCCTTCCTCATATAGCACAGTGTAATCCCCAGCTGGAGTCCTCGCCCAATCAATGACTGGCTCCTCCTGCACACTCTAGGGCCCCATGATGCTCAGGAGAGACACTGTACAGCAAATGGACACAGGGCTCTTCGGCTTCCTCCAGCACTTAGCAATGGGCTGAGAGTCCTTCTCTAGCAGGAGCAGCCGTTTTCCTGCAGTCTAGAACTGTGGCTTATTGTCAGTGTGACCTTCATGAATGGGGTCGCTGCCCTGAGGCCAGCAGGGTGTGCATACTTCCCTCTCAGATTTCCCTTGAGGGATGGGAAAGACAGAGACACCACTACACCATCCGGGCACAGGGGAGAGGCCTGCTAAACAGGCGGCTACCGTGGCCCAGTTATCCCTGGCAGAGGGTCGGCCCAGGCCGCACTCACGGTCCACAGGTGACAATGACGCTGCGCACTCGGTCAAAGCCGCGATCTCCCAGGTTCAGGCACTCCCCCGAGAACTCCACTCGCCGGCCTTGGAAGTTTTCCTGCTCGAAGACCACCAGCTGTAGGAGAGAAGCCCCCATGCCGAGGGCACAGAGTAAGAGAGACCACCTAGCTCTGTATCTGCAAGGCGCAAACTGTCCAAACCCAGGGAAGCTTTGGGTCGGAATCCCTTGCACACTTGTTCCCCCTCTACACAGGCTGGGAGCGGTCGTGTGAGCCATGGTCTGTGGAATGACCTTGTCTCCGGCCTCCCACGACTGAGCTTCAGAGCTGCACCCTCCTCGGGAGCAGGGTGGGTGGGGACTCTGTCTTCTGTCTCTGTGCCGTCTCTACTGACCCCGGCTGCCACAGATGCCAGTCCTGGAGCCCTCCCTGCCTAACTTGTATTCCTGAGCTCATGCTCTAGACTGAGTGTCTCGGTTGTGCTTCTGTTCTGGGCTCGGAGGCCATCTTCTTCTGTCCTCCCCCAGTCCTATGTTGGGTCTTGATTGTAAGCTCTTCCAAGTGACAACACTGCAGGGCCACTGCTGTGCTTTGTGGCCTCTCTCCCTGTTCCCACTTGTCTCCGTCTTTTTCTTCCCTTCTCCCCTTTCTCCAGCCCCACTGAAGACTGAGGGCTGCTCTGTGTCTGTCCAAAGCCCCAGATGCAGAAAGTGTTTGCTGATCTCCTCTCAGGACTCTGCCAACCTCTCCCCGCTGAGCCTTGCAATCGGGTTCCTTTTCCTTTTGCCAACCCGAGTTGGGCAAATTTGGTGGCTCGCTTGAGCTGAGGCAGCTCTGCCTGCTGTCTGCTGTCTGCTGTCTTGGAGCCTCAGGTTCCCCAGCTGCAGAGAGGAGGCTCCCACTCCCCGCACCTGATACTTTCACTGCTGTGCTGGCCACCTGGGGAGACTGCTATGTGAAAGCCCAGGACAGAGACATAACCATGCCGGGCAGGCTGGGTGCTGTGCTCTGCACCTGTTGTCCAAGCTCCTTGGGAGGCCGCAACAGGATGATGGCATGAGCCCAGGAGTTGGAGGACAGCTCGGATGACACGGTGAGACCCATCTCAAAACACACAGAGGAATGAATGCCCCAGGCACACTGCAACCTGGGGGGAGGGGTCCGTGGCAGGAGGGTGATGATGTACTCCACACCTCTATAGTCACACAGCCGCTGGAACAAACGGCTCAGCTGGGTGGAGGCACAGTCAGGAATCATGTAGTCAGCGACAAGGAAGAAGCAGCCAGAATAAGCACACTCAGCATGTCTCAATAAGATAGAAAGAAGCCGTACTGTTGAGGAAGAGAAATACACAGCGAGCAGGGAGTAAAGACAGGAGGTGAGAGAGGCAGATGTCTGGAAACTTAGGGTCCAGCAGAGGATTTTTTTTTTTTTTTTTTACCAAGTCCTCTCTCTTCTGTCTCTGCCTCTGCCTCTGCCTCTGCTTCTGCCTGTCTCTCTTCTCTCTCTCTCTCTCTCTCTCTCTCTCTCTCTCTCTCTCTCTCTCTCTCTCTCTCTGTGCTGGGGATGGCATCCATCCAGGCCTTCCTGCAGACTACTAGGCAAGCTCTGAGGAGTCACATCCCTAAGACTTTTTAATTTTTGCTGGGAGACAGGGTCTTGCTAAGTTGCCCAAGCTGGTCTAGAACTTGTGATGCTCCTCCTGCCTCAGCCTCCAGAGTGGGTGGGGTACTGCTTTGTACTGCCCCACTCAGGTAAGTCCTGGGTTTTATATGAGTAGTGGGCTCACAGGCGTTGGTTGTGTTGTTAGAATTAAATTAAAATGACTGTTCAAATAAGACCATGGAAGCGAAAGCCAGTCTTGAATAGATCACATGGGCACTTATCACGAATGGAAGGTGGCCAGTTCTGGGCACCTGAGGCCAAAAGCAAAACCTACTCAAGTGTCTGGGGCCTGAGGCCTCGATCTCCAGGACCCTGGCAGCCTGGATGCTTGGAGCAGCTCCCTGAGGATGTGAGGCCAGCCTGCTGGCCTGGTGTTGCCTCTGGGACAGACGGGGGACGGGGGTGGGTGGGTGGGGCACCTGTGGCTGAGCCTGCCAACTTTTCTTCCCCTCTTCCAGCGGCGCTGGCCCACCCTCTGCAGGCTCACTTGGGCTGGCCCCAGCAGCAGCTGCTCCTGCAGTCCTAAAGGCCAGGCTTCCATTTCATGTCACGACTCCAGAATGAGCCCCTTCTTCTCAGGTGTGTTGAGACCCTTGACCGTGATTTTGGGGCTCTAGACTGGCTAGGCACAGGTGTGTCTGGGAAGGAAAAGCAGGAAAGAAGCCAAGGAGGAGGAAGAGAGAGGCCAACCGAGGTGGAAAAGGATGGGGAGGTGGAGGGAAAGGAGGAGAGAAAACTGGCAAAGGAGAAGTGAGAAGGTGTGGGAGGGAAATGGGGAGAGGGGAAAGAGGGGGAGGAAGAGGAAGAGAGGCAGGAGGAGGAGGAGGAGGAGGAGGAGGACGAGGAGGAGGAGGCCAAGAAGGCGGAGGAGAGATGGAAGGAAACAGGGGGAGGGGCGTCCAGCCAAGCCACCTCATACCCACATCCTTACCCGGTAGATCCCAGGAGGCAGGTCCCCCACCTTGGTGCTGGGTATGGGCACAGCGGCTGGGGCCAGGGCAGGCCCAGGGCCAGGGGCTGGTCCCGAGGGTGGGGTCCCCTTGCTCTTGGCATCAGGACCTGGATTCACTGCTGCTGTGGCTGCCACCTTTGCAGCCTGAGACATGCTTCTGTCCTGCAAAGCCGTAAGAAAACCTCTGGCCTCCATGAGTGTAGGAGCAGCACCTCTAGGTGGCATCTCCCCCACACCCCCTTCAACCTGTATTTCCAGGCACCTTTAACTCATTTCCTCTCTTTTTCCCCTTGGAAGTATAAAGCTGGATGTGTTTTTCCTCCATCCGTGCTTCCTAGCCAAGAATTTCCCGTCTGGAGACCACTGGTCCCTCAGCTGCCTTCCCCTAGGCCTCTGCCAACGCTGTGCCGTCCACCTCCCCATCGCCCTCGTGCACCCTCCAGCCTCCTGCAGCTTGTGACCACACATCACACTTACTTGGGCATGCAGCCTTGATCGGCCTCCCCAGGTGTAGAACAATAAGCAGCCACATTTGGGAGGCTCAGATACGCCAGGATTAATGTCACCAACATGAATCCACCCATCTTGCCCTGCCTGAAACCTAGAGGAGTACCGGGGTCACTGTGCCCCTGCTCCGAGCCAAGCATCCTGAGTTTGGGAGAGAGAGGTGCCCTGCACCTTGGCAGGAGGCATCCAATTCCAATTCCAGTTTCCAGCAGAGCAACCTGGGCAAGGGGGTGTCAGATGCTCTGCCTGGCATGTACCCCTCTGATTTGTTTACCCCAGTCTCAGTGCTTGGTTGTGTGCCTGGCGTATGGGAGCACCTCCTTTGACATCTGGTGAGAGCCTAAGCACCGTGTGTCCTGCCCCTGGCATCTTCTGGCCAGGAGCATGGGAGCGCACATAGGCCTGAGCCACAGGTATGCAGGAGAACCCATGCAGATGGGTTTGGTTCACATCCGGGGATCCACAAACAAGCACTGTGGCTGCGTAGGCATTGGGCGGAGAGGGCTTTGGTCAACTCCAGTGGTTCCCCTCTGCCTTGGGCACATAAGGGTGGAATTGTTTTAGCTTCATCCTTGCTTCTGTGTGTTCAGGATGCCTTGATTTTTGTCCCCAGGGGAAAATAACCACTCCTGACACCTTGGTAGAGAATTAGGGGTCCCCTGACAGCGCAGGTTCCCACTGACTGCCTCTGCTGAGGAAGGCTGTGGCCACTCTGGAGCCCTCAGTCAGCAGGGCGGGCCAGACATCTGGGCCACATCTGGCTTTTGGTTACCCCTGCCCCCATCCTGTGCAATGCGGCTGCAAGAGCAGGGCAGACTCAGGCTTTCCTCAGACACGTTCGCATTTGCTCTCCCTTCCGCTTCTCCTCTCTGGCTCCCTGAATGCCTCTTGCTGTTTAATCCCATTCCTACTTCCCTCTTTCCCTCTCCTCTCTCTGCTTCTCTGTCTGCCAGCGTCCCCGCCTTCTGTGTATCTCTGCCTACCTTTCTCTGTAGGCTACCGCTCTCTTCTTTTCTCTTTTCTACTGTCTTTTTTTCTCCCTTCTCTACCCTTTTCTCTTATTTTGGATTCCCTGCCCTGTTCTTGCTTTCTCTGTCTCTGTCTGTCTGTCTCTGTCTCTGTCTCTGTCTTTCTGTCTCTCTGTCTCACTGTCTCTCTGTCTCTATCTGTCTCTGTCTGTCTCTGTCTTTGTCTCTGTCTGTCTGTCTGTTTCTCTGTCTCTCTCTCTCTCTGTCTCTCTCTCTGTCTCTGTCTCTCTCTCTCTGTCTCTCTCTCTCTCTCTCTCTCCCCCTCTTACCCACTGCAGCAATCGGCAGCATGGTGGCTTCCCTCTTACCTGGGAACTCGCTACTTCCTGTTGCAGGACAGGCTGTGCTCTAGGGGACTAGGGGCCGACCCCCCATTTTATAATCTGGCAGACATCAGGCCCTATAGTGGGGGCACAAAGGGGGTGCTGGCTCAGCAAACCTGAGAGGCCTTGCACCAGGCTGGCCTCCCGTTACTGCCCAGGGCAGCACTTTCCATTGTAAGCCAAGTGCAGGCAGCAGCCCTGGTAGGCTGGCTGCAACAGGCCTCCTGACCACCCAGACTCCTCTCTCACGACCACAGCAGAGTGGTCTCAGCCAGATCCAGCACAGGGCAGATAAGGGGACCACCAGCAGACCACTGCCTCTGCTGCAAGGCCCTAGTGACTTTGGATAGCTCTTTGCTCTCCCTACCTCTGGTGACCTGCAGTGTCCCTACCAGGTGCTGCACAAAGGCGCACTGCGCGCAGGAGAAATGGCCTATGCCAAAAGTAGAGGTGGGCTTTGGCAGCCCCTTCCTGGTGCCCAGCTGGAGGGGCAGGTGGCCCTGGGTCCCTGTGCTCCATCTCCTGCCATCCAACCTTGGCCTTGGTCTGCAGCCCTCATCCTCCCTCCTGATGTCTTGCAGGGGCTCAACTGGGCTCAGCCTCCAAGCCCTGAGCCTGTTTCTTTGCTGAGCTGCCTGGCGTCTCCCATGGATTCCCCACTACCTGATCCCAGGGACAGGGCAGGTGGCCAGGAATATGATAGTCGCCTCAGATGTCACTGCATCTTGCTCCTCACTGGTCCCAGCCTCTGGTGTAGGTCCTGGCCCCCAAGGGCTTCTTTTTGGTGACTAAATGGGCACCAAGTGGTCCATCAGGAGATGTGGGGGACATGAGGAAGCTCAGGTCAGGAGAGATTGGGGACAGCAGAAAGTGACAGACGGAGGAACAGAAGGGCACAGGGGAGATGGGTGGGAAGGAGGCAGACGGAGAATTGGAGGCCGAGTAGGGGAGCACAGACACCCTACAAAGGATGAGACCAGTGGTCCAACTCCCACACGCCACCCATGCAGGACAGGGGGCTTCGACCAGGTCGTGAGAGAAATCCATCGGGGAGCTGGGCCCAGGAGCACTGCTCAGCTGGGTCACCCGCAGGCCAATTCCCCAGCCCTGGGTGGGGTCTGTGGGGTATCTCATGCATTCCCACTCATTGCTAAGGGTCTAGACCCCCATGGAGCCCAGCTCCTGTCTTGTGATCCCTCTGGCTCAGGGCCACCTCTGCTGCGGGCACTCCATGCTTCCAGCTCCCCACATCCACAGCCTCCCCCTTTAATCCTGAGCCAAGGCCTAGGAGGGTGAGGCAGGAACTGTGGGACAGGATGAGGCAGGGCAGCCACTGGAACCCCGGCCAAGATGCCTGTGGCGGGGGCCACCCACGGGCTCTGAGGCTCAGCTGTCTGGGGCAGTTCCATGCCCTGCTTGGCAAAAAGAGTGGGAGCAGGGCAGGGACAGACTCTGTTCTGGGTGCCTCTGCTCTGAGCATCTGACTGCCATGGCCCTCATGACTTCTCCCAGCAGGGTGCCTCAGGGATCCACATTACTCACAAGGAAGGAACTGAGGCTGCTGCTCACCTCCCTTAGCCCCTTCCTCCTCTCGCAGATGGACCGCCATCTTTGTAACTCCCAAAGCCAAGCTCTGAGAAGTTCTTTGCAATTATTTAATAATATGCACTTTTTTATGATGAGGACAGAAATAATAGAAACACATAATGCGTCTCTTTTTTCTTCTTCATCATCTTTTTTGAGACAGGGTCTCACTGTACAATTCAGGCTGGCCTTGAGCTCACTTTTGTAGCCCAGGCTGGTCTTGAACTCACACTGATCCTCCTGCCTCAGCCTCCCAAGTGCTGGGATTGTAGGCATGTGCCACCATGCCTGGCAAAACACATAATGCTTTTCCTGTCCCTGAACAGTTACAAATACCGATCATAGCAACCACATGGATCCTGGGGACCTCCGGTCGCTCTGGGTGTTGCGCTCACTTATGGTTATGGAAGCTGGGGCTTGGGGCAGCTAGGGAACATGCTCAGAGCTCCCCAGTCAGCAAGAGCGGGGTGCAAACTAAACTGCCTGGCTGTGTACACTACATCCCTAACCTTTAATTTTCCTGGTCCCCTTTCATCAACGTCACACAGATGATCAAGCGGCATTTAGCACCCTACTGCCACCCCTCAAGAGATGGATGCGGTCACCACAGGCCTCTGAGGGATCAGGTCACCCAGAGGTCAGAAGCAGGGCGGACTTATTCCCAGATGTGCTCTTTCCTCTTTCATCCTCCTTGGTCAGCCAATCCCTGGGCAAGATGCAGGACACAGAGGTACTCTGGGAATTCTGCAAGCCCCCGAGGTCCGACAGGTGAGCTACAGTTTGCTCTTCACTTCTGCTGGCTTGGGAAGAGCAAAGGATCAGGCCTGTCATGTGGTCTCGGCAGACCCCATCATGCAGTTTGTTTGTATTCTATTTTACAGTAAGAAATGGAAGGGGAATGCCTCAAGGTCACAGGCTGGAAGGTGTGGCTTTGGACTCTGCATTCAGAGGTCACTGTTCTGTCCCCAGCCCCATGGAGCTGGCTGAGACTGACCTTCCATCTCTCACTGTCTGTCCTCCATGGCTGGCCCCTGGGGAAGGTAACCTGCCCTGTTCCCTCCCAGCTGAAGCCAGAGCTGCTGACGCCTCGGCCCCGGGGTTGTGGCCAGGGCTGGCTTTTGTTTCTGCTACCCACTTGCTGAGCCAGGGCTTTGCCAACCAGGGGCCCCTCTCCACTCCCGGCCTATAAGAGCTTGACCCTGGCAGATCTCCGTTCTGCCATGTTCTCTGGGCCCATCTCGGTAAGTCCCAGGTTTGGAGGGCTGGGCTCAGACCTTAGAGTGAGCATCCTGGGAGGGGGGCGGCCCAGGTCCCTAAACCTGGGGACATCCCTGTGTCATCCTGAATGTCATCGCCATCCCAAACAGGAGCAGGTCCCGCACACCTAGACTGGTTCCCGTGAGCCTCATTCAGGGATGGCTCTTCTCATCTCCTCAGCTGAGCAGCCTGGCTCTGGCCTGGCTGATGCCCTGGTAGCCACAACAAGGCCCCTGCAGTGAGCAGATTAAACTATACAGTGGGGTTCACTGACACTGGAACCAAATATGGAGGAATTCAGAGGTGGGGACAGCGTGGACGATGGCACTGGCCCCAGACAGAAAGGACAGGAGAGGGATGGGCCAAAACCGAGGTCTTAGGACCCTGCCCCTGCCCAGAGGAGGAGAGAGGTGAGTCGGTCGGGTTGAGAGGGTCTCATCTTCTTCTCCCATGCAGGAAGGGACCAACATGACGCTGCAGAGCACCAAGTCCGCGGGACACTGGAGGGTAGGAAGTGGCGAGGAGGGTGGCCCAGGAGGGGTGGAGGACACAGGTCAAACCAAGGCCCCAGAATCTTCGTGTTCACCCCACTGCCTTGCCTGAGGGAGAGTTCGGAATGCCCATTTCACAGACCACATCACCAAGGTTCAGAGCCAGGCAGAGACTTTCCGGGTTCCCCAGAGAGCCTGAACAACAACTCGGGTCTTCTGGATCCTGAACTTGGACTACTGAATTCTCCAGCAAAAGTCGTGCCTGTCTCCTGGCCTCATCTCTTTGACTCTGCTTGTGTTTGGGATGGGGGTTGGGGGGAACGTTGAATAGATCAGCTTTACAAAAGGGATTCACATCACTGTGGTCCAGGCTTAGAGAGTGGCCTGAAGAATCGGAGGTCCGGCCTCATTCCCACCAGGTTCGGCTGTTTGCCCTAGACAGGGGCTCCCTTGCCGGGGCCTGTGCTCTGCCTGACCCCATCTCCCTTCCCTGACTGGGTGTGGAGCATTTGGGTTTCCACCCAGTCCTCTTACCTGCCCCACACAGCCTGAGCCCTGGGGGGCTCGCAGCCTTCACACCCCAGAGGCTGAGCAGTCTCCACCTTCCTCAGCTTTCCTCTCTGGCACAGGTGGTTGTGTGGGATGAAGAGGGCTTCCAGGGCCGGCGGCACGAATTCACAGCTGAGTGCCCCAGCGTGCTGGAGCTGGGCTTCGAGACCGTGAGATCTCTCAAAGTGCTGAGTGGAGCGTGAGTTGGGGCGGGGGGAGGACCTGGAGAGGGTGCTGGGAGTTGTGCTGTTCTCAGCCTTATCTTCTCAACCTGTTGTGTGTGCCCACGGGCCCTCCCGAAATGCTGTGGAGAGTGCAGGACTGCTGTGTGAAGTTGCCCAGGTTGTGCGCTGCCCAGTAGTGGGGTGCCTTTCACATAGTCCCTGACCACTGGATGACACAGCTCTGCTGGGTCTAAAAATAGCCCTCTTAGGCATGAACTAAAAGCCAAACTCCCCCATAGTAGAAGGTAGCTGTACAAATATAGTTTTTATTATTTTTTTAAAGAATTTTTTATTTTATTTATTTATTTTTTTCTTGTTTCACAACCTTTGTTTATTCACTCATTTTTATGGCCGGCTCAGCCCACCCCGAGGGCAGGGCTGGCGCAGCATGTGGTGCCGGGGATTGAACCGCGGTCCCTGAAGCCGCCCAAGCTCTCCCAAGCAGGAGCTTTAGACCACTGAGCCATCCCACCAGGCCCCAAATATAGTTTTTAAAGGTGCTATTATTATTATTATTTTTTTGTAGCCAAGTATGGCTATCCAAAATGCTAACCAGAGTCCTCTTTTGGAGAATGGGAGAGGGAGTGAGGTGGATAGGGTTATGGTTAGGGTTAGGCTGGCAGCCTTGGAGGCAGGGAGATATGAACCTGGGTAGAATCAGACCACGTAGTGACACAGAGGTGACCACTGCAAGGTGAGTGTGGCTTCAGGCTCCTGGGTCCCTTGCCCCATTGAAGACCCAGAATAAAGGGTCATCATCTGGATGGACAATGGACTATGGACATGGCATGGTCAGATCCCTGTGGCCAAGGAGTCACCAGCTCAGCCCCTTTTGCCCCTTGCAGTTTGTTCGGTGGGGAGTCCCAGTCTCAGGGGATCTAGAAGGGCAGAGAGAGGAGTGGAAGCATCTAGGCCATGCCCCATGCCCTCCATCTCTCTTGGACCTGCACCATCACCAGGAATCACCCTGGAAGGCCTCAGTGAGCCCCATGTGCATGGCCATGGGGCAGTATAGGTGTGTGGTGATCAGGGCACCTGTGGGGCCAGAGGTCCCTTACCCTTGGGGCACAGCAGTGCTCATGACTGAGGATCTAGGCAGCACTTCTGCCCGGCACTGCTGAGGCCCTGGGTGCCAGGCCTGTCTTGTGTGTGTGTGTGTGTGTGTGTGTGTGTGTGTGTGTGTGTCCCCTCCTGTGTGCTGTAGGATAGGGTTCTGGTCCAGGGACTATGCGGAACCAGCCATGCAGCAGGAGGCAAGCAGCAGGTTTATCTGTGTCCACAGACACGCCCCATGGCTCCCATCACCACCTACCTGCACTTTTCCTTCCATTAGTCCAGCAGGGGCTCAAATCCTGTCGCAAACTATGCACGCCAGGATCTAGGTTGCCGGCTCTTTGGCTATAGAAAAACTCTTCCTTGAAGCCGGTCCCTGGCGCCCAAAAGGCCAGAGACTCCTGCTGCAGGATGCTGAGTAGCATCCCTGCCCTCAGTGCCCAGAACAACAGTCACAGTTCCTTCCCTGAGTGACGGCCACAAATGTCCCCAGGCCTTACCAAGTCCCCTGTGTGAGAACATTGGCCTGGGACTAAGCCTGAGGTCCTCACCACCCCTCCCTCTGCAGGTGGGTGGGCTTCGAGCATGCTGGCTTCCAAGGGCAGCAGTACGTGCTAGAGCGTGGTGACTACCCGTGCTGGGGTGCCTGGAGTGGGAACACAGCCTATCCTGTGGAGCGCCTAACCTCTTTCCGGCCCGTGGCTTGTGCGGTGAGTCCTATTACCTGGCTTCGGGGAGACCAGAGCCCCATCAGTGGTGTAGGGCCATCAGACATCCAGAGTTCAAGCTTTCCTGTTCCCTCTTCAAGCCACGTGGCACAGGCAGGCAGTCTCCTTCCATGCAGCTCACACCCTGATATCTGCAAAGCAGCCCTAGCAAGCAGGTGTGGTTAGTTCCACATTACAGACATGGAAACAGGCTCAGACATGCTGTGTGCCAGGTTTAAGCTCACACATGGTAATTCCTTGTGCTAACCACACAACAGCCTGTGTGCCACTGGCCTGTCAGACCTCCCGGGTCTCCCCTGGCCCCTATTTCTGCTGTGCTAAACCCTCTTGTAGTTTACTGGGTCCCTGATTACTTTCCTGGTAGAAAACCCTGGGAGGAAAGATGACGAACCCCTATACGTTTTGAGTGCCTCCTCCCTGAGTGGCTTTTGAAGAAGTGTGCCAAGGAGGCTGACGGGGAGACCACAGCAGGACTGTGGGCTTGTGGGTACCTGGCAGGGTGCCAGGTGGTCTAATGCTGCCTCCTGTCTGCATCTTAGAACCACCGCGACTCCAGACTGACCATCTTTGAGCAGGAGAACTTTCTGGGCAGGAAAGGAGAGCTGAGTGATGACTACCCCTCCCTGCAGGCCATGGGCTGGGACAGCAATGAAGTGGGCTCCTTCCACGTCCACTCTGGGGCGTAAGTGGGCCCGGTACTCTGCATGGCAGGGAAGGAGTGGGTAGTGGGAAGCATAGGCAGTGGGATCCAGGTTCTACGATAGGCTCTGTCTTTCTCCCCCTTGCTCTGCCTGCCATAGTGTGCTATTTTCTTACATCTGCTCTTCCCAGCTAAAGGCAAAGACAGCAGCTTTCTCTTTACATTCCACCACCAGGGATAGAGATCCTTTCACAAGGACTCCATCAGAGATTCCAGGAAAGGTGCTCACTGATCCAACACGGATCTTGTTCTCCATTCCCTGAACCATTCACCATCCCCTGAGGACTGGAATGTTCTGATTGGCTAGGTCTGCTCACATGCCCATGGCTGTCTTCAGCTTTGTTTTCCCACCTTAACCCAGAGGGGAAAGGATGACAAGACCTTTGGCTTGGACAGGGGAGGAAAGATGGGTGTCGAGCCATAAAGACACAGGGTAGAGCTAACAGCTTGCCCTGCCCAACAGCAGGGAGGAGACTAAGTCTAGCTGTCAGCTCAGGGTGACTCCCACCCTTCCCCTGTGAGGGAGAAAATGAAGGCCCAGATGTGGGTTCCTCTCTTGGGGGAAACCAGAGCCATCTCCTCAGGGGTCCTTTGCCCTTATAGGCAGTGATGAAGGTGGGCTGTTGGGTATTTTTTTTTTCCTTTAGTTTTCTGAGGAACAACCAAAGAATCCCATTACTTCAGAAAAGGTGCCCCATCCTCCCATGGGTCCATTTCCCTCTTTTATAGACAGGAAAATGAGGACTCAAATTCTAAACACTAATCTTTGTCCCAAACAATGTGGGGATCAATATATTAAAATAGCAGCTCTTTTCTTGGAAGTGGCTCTGGTTAAGGGATCAGGGGGAAGACCCTTCCTTCTTTTATTCATTCATTGAACTCATATTCATGGGGCTCCTCCTCTTCTCTATCAGGAGAGGAGGCACTAGGCACTGGAAGTGGAGCTGAACAAACCACTTTCTTCCTTGCACCAGGAGCTGCTGGCAGGGAAGGCTGACATTTCATAAATAACTCTAACATTTACTGAGTTATAGGAGCACTACAAAGGTGCAGTCAGGGATTTGGGCTGCCCCAGAGGGTGGGTCAGATGGCCCTGATAATGTCATGATCACATTGGGAACCAAAGTGCAGATCCAAGATGCCAGAAGGGTGGGATAAATGGCATACCCAAAGGCCCTATAGCCAGGGAAAGGATTGATATACTCCAGGGAATGGAGAGAGGCTGGGACAGCTGGATTGTCCTGGTGGCATTCCAGTGCTTCTGCAGGTAACTATCTTTCTCTCCCCTTTTTCAGCTGGGTGTGCTCCCAGTTCCCTGGCTACCGAGGTTACCAGTACGTGTTGGAGAGTGATCACCACTCAGGTGACTACAAGCACTTCCGGGAGTGGGGTTCTCATGCCCAGACCTTCCAGGTGCAGAGTGTGCGCAGAATCCAGCAGTGAGCCAGCCCAGGGGAAGAGCTTGGGCACGCACAGGTGCCTGCTGGCGTAGCTCTGGTGGATGCCATGTGCTCTGTTCTTTTGCCACCCTTGTGTCCCCTTGGAGCCCAGTCCCCACAACAGCCTGCCTGTGCATGGTCAGCATAAACACCTTGATGATGATTAAAAAAAAAAAATGTTCAGCATTCGCTGTGCTTTTCAATTTTACTGATGTTCCCAACTCATTTCACTTATTTTTTTTTTTTCCTTCCATCATTTGGACAGGAGCAGAATGGCCTGGGATGTTCACAGGGCCTGCTGCAAAGGGGTCACTGGCTGCTCCTGAGAGCAGGGGAGTGTGTAGGAACATTTGCATATAAGGAATTTCTTACCCTTCATTGTTACCACCTCACACATGTCCCATATCTGGCCTGGGAAACATGGCAAATAAGTCACATGAGTTGTTCTTCTTCCTGTCAGAAGGGAAGACCAAAATGCATGGCAGGTTGCACACATCCCAGGTTAGCAATAGTGTTGGGGAGCACAGGGAAGCTGCACTGGAAAGCGATGGGGAGAGGGCAGGATGGAGGCAGACCATCCTTGGTGCTCCCCTTGGAACTCAGCTCATAACATCCAGCCATCTGCTGGCATCTCCATGTGGATATCTCATACAGACCTCAATTGAGCCTGTTCGAAGCAGGCTAAAGTCACCATCTTTAACTGTTAGAGCCTCAGAACCTGGAATCATATTTCCTACATAAAAGACATTGGAGTGATGGATGGGTGGGTGGATGGATGGATTGGTGGATGGATGGAGTGGGTGGGTGGATGGCTAGGTGGATGAGTGGGTAGATGGATGGATGGGAGAATGAATGGATGGATGGGTGGGTGGATGGATGAGTGGGTGAGTGGATGGATAGATGGATGGATGGGAGAGTGGATGGATAGGTGGATGGATGGATGGATGGATGGGTGGATGGGTAGATGGGTGGATGGGTGGGTGGATGGATGGATGGGTGGATGGATGGGCGGATGGGTGGATGGATGGATGGATGGGTGGGTGGATGGATGGGT
>PVJA010025762.1:9246-24832 GCA_004027025.1 Myocastor coypus
AAAAAAAAAAAAAAAAAAAAAAAAAAAAAAAAAAAAAAAAAAAAAAAAAAAAAAAAAAAAAAAAAAAAAAAAAAAAAAAAAAAAAAAAAAAAAAAAAAAAAAAATTAAAATATCTAAGTATATGCAAGTTATTAAAAATATTTAGGCTATCTTAAGTAGAACAACAGATAATAGAAATGTTTGTATGTTAGTATGTCATCCACGGAAAATAAACAGATCTATAAAGGAAATATTGATGAGCATTGAAATGAAAATATGAAAAAATCACTCAGTTTTATTACAGTAATAATATGGTTGCAGCTAGTATTTAATATTGACAGTATAGTAATACATTCATTTATTTTAATAACAAAAAAGGTTATGCTCCTCAATGGCATATCGTTTGAATGTGACTGCTTAAGGACTCAGCTGTCCTCTTTAGGTTCATGGTAATTCTAGTCCCACAGTGTTGGTGCCTGAGGTCTGACCTTTTATGCATACAAACTCCATAGAAGATTGTACAACCCTCTGGAAATTTCTGATATTTTTACAGCTCTAATTCTTCCTCTAGGGTCATATTTTAAAGAGGCTCCTTTGCTGATTTCATACATTTTCATTTTCCAACTTTTTCCCTATCTCTTCCTAATGAACTTTCTTTTAAAAAAGAATTCCTTCCTGAAGTTTCATGCTGTAGAACTACCTGTGGGTATGATTTCCCATGTGAGTATGTCAAATTTAATTAGACTGTGTTCTCTGTTACTTAATGACTCAACCAGGCTTACAAGTCTGAGATCATAACCTCCCTAGTAGGCTGCAGGGTTGATTATTTCAAGGAATAGGTAGTCACATTGTCCAGCCATATTTTGCACCAGGCCCAGAAAATAATAAAAATAATAAGGTTCACTTAATTAGACCCTTCACCCAAGCATCACCATGTGTCCTTCACCAAGAATTTTACAAAATCTCTTCACTCAGTCATTTGTATAACACATTCACAGAACAGTAGAGCAATATTTAAAAAATCATACTTTTTAAACAACACATATTTGTAAAAAGGTGCAGATTTAGTCTTACTTCCTTTTATTCTAATAATAAATTTACAACTCAAAGGCAGATTCTGATGAAAAATTATAGAGGAATACAGAACTAGGTAGTACAATAAACATTTGGTTACAAAATAAAGGTAAACAGATCAAGGACATACATTTCTATGCATCTAGAATTGCTGGTCTTCGTTCTAATTATTCCTTAATCCATTCATTTTCTAGTTCCTGATTGATCACTTTGGCCTATAAAGTGCTGATAAGCATATAATCAATAAAATGACACCTGACAAGACTTGGGAGACCCCAGAAAACGCATCAGGGCCTCACAAAAGCCAGAAGACCCAATCTGGCTGTCCAAAAGCTCATTCAGTTTGAGGGAACACTGGTGATGCTAGTTGCCATGTGACAGCCCTGCAAACCATAGAACTACCTTTGAAGTGATGGTTGGGTTTTATTCAGTATTTACTACTGTTGTTTTATAAATCAGAGCAATTTTCTCATAACTTAAATCATCTTTTCAGTAATTTGAGCAAACCAGCTGTGCAGTGTACATTATCTGTGTGAAGTTAGATAGAATGTAGACCCTGTAGTAGATCTCACAGAGAGCCCAAGAAGACAAGTGGAAGTAAAGCTCCCCATGACTGTGATCTACTTGGAAGCAGGTCCTTTGCAGATGTAATTAAGAATCTCCAGATGAGGTCTTTGGGGTTTTATAGGGTGGTCCCTAAATCCTATAGCTAGCATGCTTACAAGAAAAGATGAGCATAGACATAGTTCAGAAGTCTATTGGAAGACAGAGACTAAGATCAGAGCTATATTGCCTCAAACCTAGGGTCTCCAGGACCTTTCAGGAGTGGTAAAATGAGAGAAAGGACTCTTCTCTGTACTTATCAGAGAGGGAACGTCATTGATACATCTTGATATTTTACATAAGTCCCTAAAACTGTGTCTTAAATCATCCAATATGTGGTCATTTATTACAGTAGCCCAAGCATTCTCATGCCTTTATGGAACGTTGTAATTACTGCCACTTATATTAGATGAGAGAATACTATTGAGGCCACATAGAATCATACATAATCATTTTGGGATGACATAAGATACGTCAAAATTTGAAGCCGGGCGTGGTGGTGCATGCCTGTAATCCCAGCACTTGGGAGGCTGAGGCAGGAGGATCAGTGCAAGTTCGAGGCCAACCTGGGCTACAAAAGTGAGTTTGAGGCCAGCCTGAACTGCATAGTGAGATCCTGTCTCAAAAAGACAAAAAAATTGAGTTGATGTGATAAAATAATATCAATTTTTAAACTTAGAATTTGAATATTTGAATATGACTATAATATTTTCTCTATGCTATGTATATGGAAAACAAAATAAAGTCCTGAAAATAAATGTCCAGAGCCTTCTTACATTATAATGCTTGCTACTTTCACTAAAATAACAACTTTTCTGATTAGATACTCCCTTGTTGAAATCATATTTCCCTTATATAGCTTACGATAGCCTTTTTACACTCTATGCTATCTTTCTCTCTGTTTAGCTTTCAAAATTAAATTGTGAGTTCTTTATAGTACTTCTTCAAATTATTATTTTTCTCAAGTTAGGATTATTAATATAACCAGTGGATAATGAATAGGTTTCTCACAGACTGCAGCTCTAATTTCTCCTAAACTCTGTAAGCTTTGATACCCACGCCCTAAGCCTAGCCTGCTTGTACGCTCCTAGACTTCAGACAGCAGACGGAGTCACTCTCATGGCTCAAGGTCAAATCTTCCCATAGTTATCTTTCTCCTTTGCTTCTGAGATTACAGAATTATCTATGAGGAAGGGAATAAGACTGAAGTTTTACAAACTGCTATTTATTTCTCTGCCACTGAAAAGTGATTGCAACAGATGAAATTTTCTTTCTGGTTCTTCTTAGTTCCTATTGTTGTCTTTGCTAGAGAGACAGATATTCATGTGTCCCGTTTTATCACCACAAACTGTTTTCTGTCCTTCTATGATGACATCTTTCTTATGTACAGAACTTACCTGTTGATCACTGGGAATATTACCCATGACCAGCCAGGTGTGGTGGTACACGCCTGTAATCCCAACACTTGGGAAGCTGAGGCAGGAGGATTGGTGCGAGTTTGAGACCAGCCTGGGCTACAAAAGTGAGCTCAAGGCTGACCTGAACTGCATAGTGAGACCCTATCTCACAAAGACAAAAAAAAAATTACCCATGACCTCATGAGTATGGACATTTAATGTGTTCAAAGTCACTTATTCAGTGTTTTATTCTTTATCCTTTATAAATGACAGTTTCCCTCTTTGCAAACTTTTCTCATAGTGGATTCTGAAGACCGAGGCTCTGTGGATGTCCTGTCCCACCCTATTTTCAGTTGCATAACCACTGAAATACCTTAATTAGCAACCCTTTCTTTTACTTTCTTCTATCCTGTAATAAATTAAAAGTCAGGAATACATTTTTAGAAACAGACAGTCAAAGGTTTGTCCTAATTGTGTCTATCACCATCACAAATATATTAAAGGGTTCTTTTGGGAATTTCAGTTTTGCCAAGTTCCTCTCACACTAACCTCTTCTGTAGTGAAATATCTCAATCATTAGTCACTCCTTTAGGATGCATCAAATTACACGGCTGCATTGTGAACATGTGAGAGTATAATGTAAACATACGCTCTTTTATTAGGGAGCATCTTCTCATCGTTTCAATGTCAATTTAACTACTTCTTATGGCCACTAAGTCTCAGGAATATCTTCCAGCTACATTTTCATCACAGACTAAACAAAACATGTGCTTATGTGATATGTTTAGTTCATAATTGACTTCTCTCACCTGGGTCTGAGCTCTGTGCCCATTTTGTTTCGCTTACTACTGTTTAGCACAGTTCCAGGCTCATATCAGGTAGTTAATAATTGCTTTAAAGAATGCACTACATAAGTCCCTTTCTTAATGATGGACTTCTTTTCCTATGATAGGTTATTACTTGCATTGGTCACTAAGTGAGGTGTTATAGATTACCATATGCAGAACAAAGAAATAGTCAACTGAAATTCCAACTTGACATTCTTGCTTATATTTGCATAACACATGCAGTATTGTAACACAGAACAAACAAAATATAAAACTACAGTGTAGTGCAATCAACAAAAATTACAGTACTATCAAGATTCAGTACAGAGTTCACCCCTTCCGTGGTTGGAGGAATTTTCTTTAAAACTGAAGGAATCGTTCATAGAAACGCCGCACCCTACTTTCCCTGAAAGCAAAGATATCCTCTTCAATTAGTTTATTGATGGGAGGTTAACAAGAAGCCAATCCGAAAGCATTATTCAGGTCTCCTTGCTGCTGACGGGCTGCTGCCCCGGAATCCATCTGTGTCAGATGCTCCAGTATTCCTGCCTCATAATAAGTTGTGGAACTGTATGAGCTACAGATAAAGTTCTCCATAAAACCCTAAGATCTCTAAGATGTTACTAAGATGTCCTGTTCCTTTCAAGGCTTTTAAGCAAGATTTTGTTAAATTAAAATACATAACTGTAGGAGACATAACATATTTATGGCTTAAATTATAAAAATAAGTATATATATACGTATATATATGTATATATATATATACATATATATATATATATATATATATATATATATATATATATATATATATTCTGACTACACTGGGTGCTCTAGGAACATATCCTCCATGAATTTCAAGCACTTACTATATACCTAATAACTGTTGTACAAAGCAAGACATCAAGAATCTTTGAACAACATGTGCAAAACCTCATAAAAGGGAAAGGATGAACTGTTAAATTTGAGTAGCAGGTCCAAAGTCCTTAAAGAGGTCATTAAATGAGCAATGTTTGTAGAGCATATATACAAAAGCCAGACTGACCCTGCCTCAGTAACGTCTGATAAATAATTTACAGACCAAATTATTTTTCCTCATAATAAACTTTTTTATACATCTCTTGTTTTCTTTCTCATTTTTCATCTCCCATTTCTTTTATTTTCATCTCATTCCTCCTTTCCTCTGTTTTCCCTTATTTGCCACTGTACTGAAAATTTTACTGATACAACTCCCATATGCAATGGCTATTCCTGTCAGGCAGATGTAAGACTTTCTATATTGACTAATTCATATGAGCCCTATATGAGACAGACACACTCCAACATGTTGCCATATCTTGCATGCAGTGATCATAAACTTGTTAATGTTTTGTTTTCACAAAGCAGTATAAGTTTAGCCCCAAGTAGGGAATATGAGAGATTAGTATATCATATATTCCAAAGAAAAGAGCCAGAATATCATACTTATTTGCTCTTAGAAATCTTTTTTTTTTTTTTTTTTTTTTTAAAGAAAACAACCCTTACTGTCTGTGGTCTATCAGAACTCTTCTTGAACAGGATTCAGAGTAGTAGAAAAGATACCTCTTCATGCCTTCTCCTTTGATAGAAAGTGATTATTAATGGACAGTGCCATTCATAATTCATTCTTAAAAGATTTTTTAGTGTGGAAGACAATCACAGACCACATGGTCAGAATTAGTATAATGGTAATAGTTACAATGCATATTCTAGAATCTGACAGATGGAGATGGGGTTTAGTTTGCACCATTATTTGTCATCTCAAGTTGGACAAAGCACTGAATTCTCTGCACCTCAATTCCTTTAAATGGAAGGTGAGGATACAAATAGAGAGTGCCTGATAACATAGTCCAGTTAGCCTGAAAATTAATGTAGCACAGTAGAATATAGACTAAGTACTCAATAAAAGATACTTATTGCTAAATCACCATGACATTTATTATTGGTGGTATATTTTTATGCTAGTTGTAGTAGTCACTTTGTACTTATTATACCAGATAATAATTTGGCTAAATAAGAGAGATTAGTTCTTAATATTGTCATTTAGAAAACTTGTCACATAAATCATATGTGGGCATCACAAAGAACTAACCTGAACTTTCAAAGGGAGATTAGAACTAATCCCCTGTTGACTTATAAGGAAGCTGGAGGTATGAGGGAAAGCAGGGGGTGTATTCATAGCCTGGCCCAGTGTTCTCTACAGGCATTTCAGATGATAACCTGAGGGACCTCTTACAGAACATCCACTGCATCACACTGCCCTAAGGGTCTATAAACATACTTGGATTTTAGAATTTGGTATCAACATCTGACAAAATTCAAATACAAGTAATTGCCATGTTTCACAAAATCAATTAACCAGCAGTTAATTTTCTCTGTTTTTGAATTACAGATTTTTGATAGGATTTTATAAAACAACAGGCATCAGAAGTTTCCCTGAAAGTGTTTCTTCAGGGGGAAGTGTAGTATTACTACACCAAATTAAGATATTTGAAGAAAAATGAACAGAAACACATGTTTTCTTTCAAATTCCTCAAATAAGAACAGATAATTTATTTACTTATTTGAGGAAAATATAGAAGTTGCAGCCAGGCGTGGTGGCTCACGCCTGTAATCCCAGCACTTGGGAGGCTGAGGCAGGAGGATTGGTGCGAGTTTGAGACCAGCCTGGGCTACAAAAGTGAGCTCAATGCCAGCCTCAACTGCATAGCGAGACCCTGTCTCAAAAAGACAAAAAAAAAAAAAAAAAAAAAAAAAAAAAAAAAAAAAAAAAAAAAAAAAAAAAAAAAAAAAAAAAAAAAAAAAAAAAAAAAAAAAAAAAAAAAAAAAAAAAAAGTTGCAATATACCAGGATAGTTATGAATAAAATCTAAATTGACATCAATATAAAATCCACACAGCTGAAATTAGTTGGAAATTCCTGCTTAAATTTGATAGTTAGAGATAAATTTATTTCTAAATACCATGAAGTGGACATGTGAAAACAAACATCTACAGAGAATTCCAATACACAAACCCTGAAAATATCATTTATAATTCAGTCATTTGGATTCATGACAGAATGTTTCTACTGGCGTACTTTTTAGACTTGTAGATAAATTCACTGTTCATATCACAAGTATTTCTGTGCATAAAACAGCTATAGCATGCTTTACATCTACAGAAGGAAATTAATATAAACACAATAATAACTTACGATTGAATAAAAGTATTATTGTATGTTTCTACTTTACATATTTGAAACATACTAATAAAACCAGTAAAATGTAGACAAAATTGGAAAAGGATCAGACATGATGTCTCTAATAGAGTTGCCAAAGAAAACTTGTATAACTGAAGGACTGTAAAATCTGTTTGTAATTGATTATGTATCTTATTAGTACATGTTTTAGTGTATAATGATTATATTTATTATGAGGAATTTGCACATATACATAGCATTTCTTAATTCGTCTTTGTCCCTTTGCTTTCCCATCTCCCTGGTACCTTCAACTCTTGATCCCGTTCTCATTTTAAAAACATCTCCCAACTTCCAATTATCTATCTACTCTTTATTTATATTTTAGGTTTCACATGAAAGAGAAACCATGTAATATTTAAACTTACATGGCTGCTTTATTTCACTTAACATTATGGTCTTGAAGTGCATTCATTTCTGTACAGATGGTTTCAGTTTATCCTTTTTTATGGCAGAATAGTACTCCACTGTGTATAAATATTACATTTTCTTGGTCAGGGAGATAGTTCCGTGGAATAAGTGCTTGCCTAGAAAGTGCAAGATCCTGAGTTTGATCCCTGATATCACAAAAAAAAAAATACATTTTATTTATCCATTCTTTTTGATGGCTATTTCCAAGATATTCTAATTATAAATTGTACTGTTTTAAACATGGATATGCATGTATCACTGTCGTATTATGTGCTTAACTCTGCCAGGAAGATTCCTTAAAAAGAACTGGCTCTTAAGCTGGAGACTTACAATATCAGTGTGGGAAGGATGGACAATTTGACTCTATTGATGATATCTATTGAAGAATATATCTTTCTACTTTCTGATGTACTCTTTAATCTTCTTTTTCAGAGTAATGTAATTTTCATTGTGAAGGTGTTCCAATTCTATGGTTAGATTACTAATTTGATTGATGCTACTGTGAATATTATTGTTTTCAGAATTTCTTAAAAAAAAAGAATTTCTACATTAGTGAGTTCCTTATTAATGCATAAAAAAATCACTTAGTTACATTTTCCCCATTGCTATGACAATACACTATATACTCAAAATTAAGGAAGGAAAGGTTTATTTAGCTCACAGTTAATAGAGGTTTCAGTCCATACTCACTGTCTCCAAGGCAGAGTGGCACACGGCAAAAGGCAGCCTTTCATGGTGGCACAAAATGGCAAAATAAAAAAGAGGAGGCAACCACAGCAACAGCTGAGGCCAGGAGTAAGCCTCTCTCCCACTTCCCATCCTGCAGCCAGCATCCAGGCTCTCTGCCCCAGGGCAGGTAGAGCACTCATACCCATAATCCCAGTAGCATTTAAACCCATAAGCCCAGCACTGGACTGCGAATTAATCATAACTTCTAGAAGTCCTCCCCAAGACACAAGGCTTTGGAGAGATAATTAGACGGAAACGATAACAAATGCTACCAGTCTTCGACTTTGTGTCTTGCTCTTTTGCTGCAGTTGGTTATTAACTCTAGAAGACTTTTAGTTGAAGTTTTCATGTCCCATCAGTAGTGGATAATGTCATCTGCAAATAATGATGTTTTGTCCTTTTCCTTTCCTATATGTATTTCTTTTATTTCTTTTTCTCACAGGAGTGTGATAGCAGCCATTCTTATTTGTTTTTTATTTTAGAGGGAAAACTTTGCCTCTAAATGTTTCCTCTTGATATCATGTTTGCAATATTCCTGTCATAAATGCTTTATACCAGTTTGAGATGAGGCCCCTGTAAAATTTATGATTGTAAATTTCTATTTCCCTTAAAAGAATTTCAGACTTATAAATGATACAAGTATAGTTTTAGAAGCACACTTATAGCTTATGAATTACTGACCAGAACATATAATGGAGAAAAAGAGAGGCTAAGAGGACTAAGAGGCTAAGAGATGACAAAGACTGATGGAGGGAAGAAGATTATAATCAAGCTAGGTAGAAATGTTTGGAAACAAAAGAGAATCCTTAGGAGGAAGCTAGGGGACAGAGCCAGAACTTTATATAATCCTTTGGCAGAAGAATCATGAAGAATTGGGATAAAATAGTTGTGCACTTGTGCCGTCAGCTGTTTGCAATGTGGCAACGGGTTATTTCCTCACATTTCAGTTGCCAAACACAAGACAGGATACACAGACACAGCCTCATCAATGGAAAGCTCTGTGGTGATGTCCACACTGAGCCCTTCCGATCTGTGGGCAGAACATGTTTTCTTGTCTTTGCCTGGATAATATGGAAACTTTCCCATTTTGGGAACCTCAGCTCTGTCCAGATTCCTCTCTATGTATCAGGCATTGGATGTTAGCGTCTTAGCCCACCATGAGACTGTTTCTTTCTCAGTACAGAAGAACTAAATCATGGTAAAAAGGAGACTTGCAATTATCTTTAAACATAATTCAGAGCTATGCTTTTGCACCAGCTCTTGTCTATTTCAAAACTTATTTGATTTCTTAGTTTCCATCTGACAGGAGGCCTGGCAGGAAGTCTAGAAAGACTCTCTATGAGTAACCTTTTCCCTGAGATACAATAGTGCTATCCCTGGTCCTAAGGCGATGTCACCTTCAAATAAACAGTGGCTCAATCGGTGTAAAGACAGCCTTTGACGGTTCCCTGTGCTAGATAAGACTTTTCCAGCTGTTGAAATGTTCAGGACTCACTGCCTCTGCTCCTCGGAACCCACTCAGCTTTCCTGCTTTCGCGTACACACTGTACTCGTAATTAATATCGTTAGTTTTATAATTAAAAAATAACTTTTTTGCCTTTACACTCAGGGTGATAATGCTGCAAGTAAAAATTAATTAAAATGAGATGAGTTGCCTTCAGTTAAATGAAACAGAAAGAGAAAGGGAGGAGTAAAGGGAGGGAGAGCCTGCAGAGTTTGTAGCCTTATTAATGAAGCAAACTGAGGAGGTTGGCCTTCCAATTACTCCTGACTCTGCTTTGTGTTAGAGGCTGCATTAATGGAACCTGAATGTTCGGTTGATGAAGAAACGCAATGAAAGTATAGTTTTCCTGCATTTAGCTACAGGTCACAGTGAAGACCACCCACACGAACGCCCATGTTTGTTGGGGCCCCTCTAATTATCATGTACTAGACTTCTCGAAGTAATGGAGTGTGAAATAGGCTTTTATATTATTATTAATTAGATCTGATGCTTGATTCTTTAAAAACATTTGATGCACTGAAAAGGTTTGCTTCCTTACATGGGACATACTTCCGGAATTGACTGTAACAGCTTGAGTGAGATTTTTGACTCCTTCTCACTGCCCTGAAGCGAAGGCCTACTGAGAAACAAGTTCTTTGTCCCCTGTACTGATTTTTCTGGGTTTGCCTCCAGTTTCTGAGGACCACAGCTTCTTTTCAATTAGTGTAATGTCTTAGTAGTGGCTTAAAGTTCATAAAGAACCAGTGATCAATTAATCAATAAATGCATGCTCAATGAGATCCTTGTATGTACCGCAGGATGATGTTTGTGCTTTAATAAGTGACAGGAACTGTGAAAAGCACAGCTGTTACCTTCAAAGAATTGATACATTCACAAGCCAAATGAATGTTGGGTCACACAGACTGCTCAGACGTGAGCAGGGACGGACTCCAGGGCTTGGGGAGTAAAATGAAGTTCAGGTAAACAGAAAAAACACTGAGTTGGAGATGCCAGTAATGATTTCAGGGAGAGAAGGAACCCAGGAAGGAGGCACCATTAAGGAGAAAACAGTTTTGACCATGATTAAGAACATGCAATCTTTATGTATTTCAGTTACCTGTGAAGGGAGGTAGAAAATACTCTTGGTGGGTTGGAAATTACAGTTTTCTCCTGGTACTCTTGATTTCAAACAATATATGGAAGACTTTTTTAGTTGTTTGGTGTTTCTTAGAAGTTAACACCTTAGAAATTCTTCCTTGTTAAGCCTTGGGTCTCAGGTATACGTCCATTCCATTTTGAAAGAGAAACATAGTCCTGCAGCTTGTAGAAGGAAAGAAGTGTCTGCTTCATCTTTCAATGGTAAGGAGCTCGTGGTGCTTGAAATAGGCTCATAGGCACATATGCGGAAGTAAGCACCAGCTCACGCTGCTGTGGAGGGGCTTTGACAGTTGTACAAGAGGAGCGGCTGGGGAGCTTTCATATCTCTGAAATTACTAAAAATAGTCTTCCAAATTCCACAAGTATTCCATATTTGGGGGCCATTTCACTAGCATCATTAGGTAATAGCTTTCCAAGAAATCGACAGTAAGTGTGAGCATATGACTGCTTCTTCTCCTTCTGTTCTCAATCCCACAGATTGTAAAATTAGATTCATAGATTTAAGGCTAGATTGACATTCAGTTTGCAAGACCATCTGTATGGCAGTCTATCCCCCCATCTGCTGTTTCACTTCCTATAGTTTCGGTTTTCCCTGGTCAATCATGGTGTTTGCACAGGGCAATATTTCTTTCCTAGTGGACACTTACTAACTTGGCTAACGAGCCTTCTGTGGCAGTATTACGGTGCTTGAATACAAGGAGTAGGTGAAGGTCACGTCATGATTCCTACATCATTTGTTCTTCTCAGCCTTTGCTGCAGGCGTTGTTTCACCTAGCATCATCACGGTACAAGAAGGCAATTCGGTTTTTTTTTTTAACAACTTTAATTTTTATTTTGTTTGGTAAGAAAGCAATTCAAGTGACATTTCATATGCACCTAACTTTTCTTAGAGTACATTGTTATAATTATTTTATTTTATTATAGTTATCTGTCATTGTGTCTAATTAATAGATTAAACTTTATTACAGGCACTTAAAGAGCAAACGGTGCAACTAGCATTTGGTACTCTCTGATGTTTTAAACATCCACTGGAGTTCTTGGATGAATAAGAGAAGACATCTTTGTACAAGGGATTTGGTGGGAAAACCCTTAAACCTCAGATGTTTAGATAAAAATATTCACTTAATCCATGCAATATCTAGAAGCAAAGCCTGCAGCCAGTCAGTTCAGCTCTACAGGACTTGCCCAGATGCTTTGCAAAGGTTTTGCTTGGCTCTGTAGCATCTGTAATTTTTGAGTAAGGAAAATCATTCTAAGCTCCAGTTAGTTAAGTGTAAAAAAGAAATAGTTTGTGGAGCTGTCCTTCTTTCCTTCCTTCCTTCCTTCCTTCCTCCCTCCCTCCCTCCTTCCCTCCCTCCTTTCCTTCCTTCTTACTTCTTTTTTTTTAATTTCTTTTTTAAAGCAGCAGGGTAGATTTGTTGCCAGAGGCAAGGAAGGACCTGCACTCCAACAGCACAGGTCTTAAACACTTAAAAGATAGTATTATTAGGCTAAATGATCCTAGCTGGGTTTTGATGGATGTCCGATGAGCTTGTGAGTAGCTGCTGGATTATTTGTACTGGAAGAAGATGTTCCCAATTGGAAGAAGGCACTTTTTTTTTTTTTTTTTTTTTTGGCCACTTTAATAAGAAATTAGCAAGCAGAGAATATTTATTTAATGCCTCTACTTGCCTTTGTGATGGACGTCTACGTACAGCTAAAGTATGCAGTTGGTTCCTTTCCCTGGCTGCCCTTAATCCTTCCTTAGAACCCTATTGAAAAGGAAGCTTCCATTAAGAATATCAGAGAGCTTGCAAAGAAAAATGTGCAGCCACATTTTAATTGAGAAATAATAGGCAATATTATGCTTATGAGAGTAGACCGACTTGATGTAAGGGCATGGTATAGGAAAACACAATTCAGAATAAAACTGATAGCATCTTACCAGTTGAAAGCGAATTACAAATATGCTGTGACCTCTATGCATTCCACACTGCAATTCGATTTGTAATGGTCATGTGGTTTATTTTTTTCTGTCCTAGTCATTGTACAAGATGTAACAATATGCTGTAGGAGCCGCAAAAATTTCTCCTTCCGGCTGCTTCTTAAACTTTCCACTTGAAGCCCTGGACATACAATCCTGTTTAAGCAAAGAACTGCTGACTGGCAGCTGGCACCCGTGCTGCTGCTGGCTTGTGTACCTTCAGGACTGGCACAGTGAGACCAAGATCTTCCAGTTGACTGCACAGGATGTAGCCTGTCCTGACGCATATTCTTCCTGAGAATTCCAGGCCCTTCCTGTTGTACATACTGTGTAGAGGATGTTCTTAAATTTCTAGACGTCTAATCACAGACCCCATGGATTGGAGACTATAAGCTCATTTATTTTTCACCTTAAATTCTCTTGGGGCCCGGCAGGATGGCTCAGTGGTCTAAAGCGCCTGCTTAAGAAAGCTTGGGAGGCTGCAGGGACCGCGGTTCAATCCCTGGCACAACATGCTGCCCCAGCCCTGACCTCAGGGCAGACTGAGCTGGCCATAAAAATAAACAAACAAAAGTTCTGAAACAAGAAAATAAAATAAAATAAAATAAAAAATACTTTAAAAAATTCTTTTGGGATATGAATGTCATGATGAAAAAGAATGAAAGGACATATGCAGAGAAAAAGTCCTGAAATGAATAAATTCGGCCTAATAACAAGAAATGGGAATTTGCCAAAGAGAAGCATGGTGAAGAAATTGGGAACCAGCTTGGATATATAATGCATGCATTCATTCATCTATTAAATGCTATTATTATCAAAGGAAAATATTCTTGTTTAAATTTCTATCATAAAATTAGCATGAGAACTACCTGTATTGGAACCTTATAGAGTAATTTCATTTCAAGCTTTTTTTTTTTTTTTTTTTTTTTTTTTGGCTCAATCTGCCTTAAGGACAGGTCTCACACTCCATGTGGAGGACAGGATCGAACTGTGGTCCCCGGAGCCTGAGTGTCTTTGCTGAATCATGTGCTTTAACAGAACTACCTGGAAAGCCACCAATCATTTCATTTCAAAAGAAAGAAATTTTAGCCTAAAAGTTTTAACAGAATGATCACAAAACAAGGTCTCCTCAGCAAAATGAAATTTATTTTTACTTCTGCATTTGAATGCAGTACTACATATTACAAATAGATATCGTTTAGAAATCTTTCTTTCCATTACTTACAACTCTAAAGTAGAATGTAAATTTCAGAATTGTTTCCTAGAACATATGGATTGCTTCAGATTTTTCTTTTCAATATTTTTAGGGCATATTTTGTAGTACATGAACACATGCCTGGTATGGAGTTGATACATGCACATGACCCCTTAGCTACATTGCATCTGCTTCCTCACCTCTATCTCTCTCTCCTTCCTTCCATCTCTTCCCTTTTGAGAAAGCTTTATTTCCCTATTTTATAGTATTTATTTTGCTCTTCATCTCTACTTTAGAGTTCTCATGTAAGAAGCAACGTGATATTTAAGCTCGTGCATCCGATTTACTGTACTTAATTTGATCACAAGGTGCATTCCTTTCTCTATAAATGATCTGCGTTTATCCTTTTCATGGCAGAGTGATGCTACACGGCACCTAAGTACACATTCTTTGTCTACTCATGTGTTTATGCATATACAGGCTGCCTTCAAAATTTATCTGATAGATTTGTAGCCTAGATAGAAATGTAAGAAATATGTATGTCAATATCTACCAAAGTGTGTATATATATATATCCTTCCTTAGAACCATATATATATATATATATATATATATATATGTATATATATATATATATATATATATACATATATATATATATATGTATATAGATAGTGTTTAAAAAACATACTTCTATAGGACAGATATTGTAACAGATGTACCTTAAAATATATCTTTTTGGTCTACAGAACATCAAAGTGGCAGTCAGGCTAAAATTCAAAGCCTTATTTTTGTGCTCATGACTAAGAGTATAGAAGGTGGGGGGCATGTTACTATGTTTATAAATCCGAAATAGTTTAATACTCTAACCTTCCTTTCTGAATTTATAGTATAGAACTCAATGAAGGAAAATAAAATTACCTTTAAACATGTACTATTTTGGAGTACACTCCATGAAATTATGATAGAGAAATTGTTAAAAAGTCTGCTTTGTTTATTCTAGCTCACAATAAGTGCACCAGCTGAATGGGCTTGTTGTAGTTACCTTTTACTCATTGTGGAGACCGATACCCCACACTCAAAATGAAGGAAGGAAAGGTTTATTAGCTCACAGTTACTGAAGGTTTCAGTCCATATTTGACCGGCCCCAGGCTGAATGGAACAGGGCAGAGAGCATCCAGTTCATGGCGGTGGAACAGCAATAATTGTGACAGAGGCAACCAACCAAACAGGGAAGCAGAGAGCAACAGCTCTAGTCTGTCTCTCTGTCTCTCTTTATGTTATGTCAAGCTCTCTGCCTCAACCTATCCACCTTAGGCTACACCCATAATCCCAGAAGTATTTAAAACACATAATCCCAGAGATCATGGATCAAGTCTCAAACTCTAGATCAATACTAAAACACATAATCCCAGTGACTCATGAGTCAAGTTTCAATCTATAGAAGTCCCCGCCCAATAATTGCATTAAGCTTTGATGGGACAGCTAGACATAATCCATAACAGGGCCTTA
>PVJA010025763.1:0-30391 GCA_004027025.1 Myocastor coypus
CTCTCAAATTCTTTTGCTGCAAACAAAAACAAACAAACAAAAAAACATCTGGGACCAGGATGCTAGCTTCTTCTCACATGTGTGTCTTTGGGCAAAGAGAGGTGAATGTCAAGCTCCCAAGGACCCAGTCATCCCTATCCTGGGTAGCTGGTGACTCTACATACCTTTCCTAGGTGAATTATGTTTAAAAACCCTCAATGGCATTATCCAGTTTGTCTATGCTTGGTACTATTTCCAGGCTGTATTTCTAGGCTGATTATTAAGTCTATTTTCTGGAAACTAAGCCCCACAGGTTGTTTTGTAGCATAACTTAATATTCCTGCCTGGAATGACAGCTACCTCATCTGCTGAAATGGTATTTTCTGAAGAGTGGTGACAGGGTTAATGCCAAGCTTCAGAGAGTCCCATGGGTGCTGAGTTTGACCTTGGTCATTGGTTTTATCATGGAGTTAGGTAGAATATGTAGTGGCAACCTATCTGGTTTCAGTATAACACAAAAATAAGTGAGATTGCTAATTCAATGAATGACTGAAATTAGGATCTTATCCAGACAAAATGATGGGCACAAACAAACAATTTAATGAGAACAGAGAAGAATTTGTACTGCAGGGTTGACTCTGGTTTCTTAGTAAATCTAATTTCCCTTTGAAGCCTCAGACTTCTCTTCCACCCGTGTTTGTTATCCATGTCTTGCTTATGTTTTCCTAATCAGTTTAACTTCATTTCAAAAATGAAATGATATAATTTAGAGATTCTTGCAAGTTTATATCCTGCTTTGAATTCCTGATCTCTAGAATAAGCTCAGAGCTTCTACTGTGTGTTTCAGAGATGCCAGGAGCTATAACCATATGCAGATATTTAACATGGTACATGGCACATGGTAGTGGCTCTTACTGTCATGAAGATGTGCTTGAAAAACCCCAGGATTTAAAAGCTTGGCTTCACCTTTATTGGTAGGTGATCTTAACTTTGTTGGGATTTCTTCATTTACGAAGTGACTTTTTTTTTTTTTTTTTCTTAAAAGTATTTGATACAGGATCTTACTATGCAGCTCAGACAATAGTGATCCGCCTGTTTTCAGCTTCACTTGTGTGGGGATTACACCACCACACCTGGTCTCGGAGGCTGGTTCAGTGTACTTGGGGGAGGGGCTGGGGCAGCACGTGATGGCAGGAATCGAACCTCAGTCTCTGCACTTACCTAAGCAGGTGCTTTGTCCGCTGTGCTATCTCACCAGCTCATTCACTCACAAATGAATTGTGATGTTATGTAAAAGTGCAGTGTGAACAGCACACTCACGAGTATGTATCCCTTCTTGGGTGTCAGTGTTCAGGGCAGTCTGGGCCCTGCTGCAAGTTGCTCCACATTATACAGAATAGTCGTGTCTAGGATGTGCTCAGCCCTTCATGCCTCCACTTTGTAGGACACAGCTTCCTCCATTTTGTCTGTTAGTGACCAAGAAGAATGACTGGAAGGTTTGTCTGCATAAACAGGTAGCTACCAAATATTGGAAATACCAAACTTATCAATAAAAGCAACTCCCAAGCACATACTACCATCATAATACATAAACTAATAATAATCTCACTGGAAAAAGCCTGCCACCTATAAACTCATCAAATTAAATGATGGGCACATGAGCACATGATGTATCTAAACCATATAAAAGAAAAGAAAATCCCATCGGCTTATTGGACACCCTAGACCTCACAATGGTGCAACTTGATCACCTTGACCATATGAAAGGAGGAGACCCAATGAGAGTATAGCAGTCACACACACTGACCCATCATCTGACCAATAGCTAGTGAGCGCATGACAAGGCCACAGGCCATGACCGTGGGCTCTCTCCGCAGGTTGAAGTGGTTCACTCCAGTCACCTGCCATGCAGACTCCTGCTTTGGACCTGCTCTGCGCCTCTTTGGAGCAGCTGAGCCTGGTCTCTGGTCCCACCGACAGGGAGACTTGGCAAGATTCTGCAGAATTTCTGCCCTGGTTTCCAGTTCTTCTTCTTTGACACTGTTAATCCTTTCTGCAGACCCTGTTGATCTCTTTGGCACGGTTAACCTCTTCTTTGCCATTTTGTAACCTTTATGTGACTGTGTTTACTGTGATTTGTGACTTGACAGTTACAGATATGAAAGATTAAAGCTGAAATTTCATAGCCTGCCCAGCCATCATGCCTCAACTCTGTTTCCCTTCACACAAAAGTGAAGATGCTTTTCGATTCTGTCTTTGGCTCTGCCCAGGACTCTGTCACTGAGCTGCTCCCTAACACAAGCATCTAATCTGCTACATTCATTTGCTATCATCATATCGCCTAATTAGAAAATGTAGATTTTGTTATATGCAAATGAAACTCTTAAAATGATGGTATAAAAAAAATCAGAAAAGCCTCTTTTAAGTAAAAGTAATGTGTGAGCCTTATTTAGTTCCTGATTTTTAAAAAGAATTGATCTCAAAAAAATTCTTTGAATACTTAGAGAAACTTAAATATACACATTTACTGAACATTAGATTGCTTAATGAAATAATGCCAATTTTGTCAATGATGACAGGAAAAGTTATGATTATTAAGTCTCTGGTTTATATGTTAGGCAGAAAAATTTGGGGGCTAAATAATATGATACCTGAGATTTTCTTTAAAAACAGCCAGGAAAGAAAAAGGCCCAGGGAAATTAAGAGAAAAGAGAGTTGCAGTTTTCTAACTGTTGGTCAAGCAGTGACTACATGAGAGAGTCCATTATAGCATTCATCCTATGTTGTGTTTAAAAATGCCCAGGCAGGACCAGTGAGATAGCTCAGTGGTCTAAAGTGCCTGCTCAGGAAAGCTTATGCAACTTCAGGGTCTATGGTTCAATTCCTGGCACCACACGCTGCACCAGCCCCATCCCAAGGGCAAGCTGAACCAACCATAAAAAAAAAAAAAAATGTCCAGGAAGTGGTATAGAGCAGTAGAGGCAACGAGGCCCTGTCGGATGAGTATGGGGTCAGGGAACAACACAGGCAGCCAGAACCAGCAGGCCAAGCATAGTGGTGCAGAGGAGTAGAGGTGGCCAGAACCAGCAGGCTGAGCTCAGCGGCCTGGACTCAGGAGGAGGGAGTGAGGCCTGCAGCTGGACACAGTTAGCTGAAGCACACTGCTAGACTTCGCAGGGTCTGGGCTGAGGTCCAGACCTATCAGGAGGATTCTCATGGCATGGAGGTGGTAGGAGACAACCTAGGTGAAGTAGTCTGCCTGGAAGCCTCCAGGTACGTGAGGGAGAGGTGTCCAGATACATACAAGTTCCCAATTTAGGAGCAGCTTTGTTATACAGGTATAGTGTTTGCTCTTGTGATCTAAAATATAAAATAATTAGTTAACAATGTTTGTTAATTTCTAAAGTTCACTTGCTGTTATTTGTATTGGTAATTGTACTGCAGTAACTAGGGCACCATAACTGCCTTAACCACATGTTCTCCCTTGAGTAATAATATCAGAGGGTACTTTTGTAATAACCTCACCAAAGCCCTGTATCGAAGGACAGTGGACAGTGTCAAATGGAAACCAATATCCCACTCTCAATCGGTATAGCAGCAAAAAACTTGGAACACATACAAAACAAGAATCTCTGATGCAGAAGAGATATTGAAGGAACACACTCTTTACAGAGAGGTTCTGATAGCAGTAATACAGCTACATACTATCAAACTTTCCAAAATGTATTACGGAAATAAAAATAAAGAGTTCTTTTTGAAATATAAATGGCAAATCAAAGGATCAAAATGCAATCTTAGGCCCCTAGACTACCAAGAACAAATCCAGGACACATTAGCGTAGATGAAATTAGAAGTCACACACCTGAAATCTCTGAAATAATAGCAACTGAAGTAAAGAAAAAACTGCATAAGAATATAGAGAAAAACAGATCAGAAATAATCTCTCAGGTTAAAAAAATAACTATAATGAAAGGATTAATGAATGTTTCTAAAGAAGACAATGATAAAAAATAGAAGAGAATAGAAAAATAATGGAAACCTTGAATGACAAATACAAGAAATAGAATGCATGAAGCACCCTCAAAGAGATCTATGGGAAATTAAAAATGCCATTAAAACTTGGCAAAACCATCTGAATGAAAGCGAAGACAGATTTTCAGACCTTGAAGATATGTTGCAACTGGTGAACAGGTAAGGAAAGCTCCCTTAAAATCAATGAAGATCCAGTAAATAATAATTCAAGAGCTTCAAAACAATACGAAGATTAACAACATAACACTAATAGGCATCACTGACAAAGAAGGAACCAACATAAATGACCTAAAAAATATATGAGTAGAAGTAATAGCCGAGAAGTTCCCAAATATGAGGAAACAGCATGATATTCAGACAGTTGAGGCATAGAGATCTCCAAATTAAGTTGACCCAATCAAATCTATACCCAGACATGTAGTAATCAAGAAACTCAACACAAGAATAGCATACTAAAAGACACAAGAGAAAAGAAATAGATCATAGTTAAAGGAAAATTCATGAGAATAACAGCAGATGTCTCAGCAAAAGCCATCAAGTCAGCATGGAGTGAAGTATCTCAAATCCTGCAAGAAGGCACGTTCCAACCCAGACTGATATATCCTGCAAAAGTCTCTTTCAAGTTTAATGGAGAAGTAAATTATTTCCATCACAAAGAACAACTAAAGTATTTCGTGACAAACAATCCAACTCTACACAGAGTTGTACTCTACACAGAGTACAAAAAGACATTCTAGAAAGGGATGAAAATGACCACAAGTCCAGGAATGACAACAGAAAGAACTCATTGAATAGGACAATCAGTTAAACACAGGACAAGTAGGGAACCAACAGCAGGAAAGCAATATAGCAAACGTAAGCCAATACACATCAGTTTTTAATCATCAATGTAAATGGACTCAGTTCACCAATTAAAAGAAATAGATTGGCAGAATTGATTAAGAAACAAAATCCAGCAATGTGTTGTATACCAGAAACTCATTTAATCCAAAAGAAAATTGGAGATTGAGTGTCAAAGCATGGAAGACAATACTACATGCTTCAAGAACCCCGAAAAAAGCAGAGGTAACTATTCTGTTTGCAGACAATGTGAACTCCAAACCAAGAATGATCCAATGAGATAAAAAAGTCACTACATAGTGGTTAGGGGAAAACTTTAAGAGGAAGAGATAATAGTGATAAATATGTATCTACCAAATATGGGAGCACCCATATACATAAAACAAATTTTAAAGGACATAAAGAATCTAGCAGCCAATAACACTATCTTAACAGAGGACCATAACATTGTCTTATCTCAAAAAGATAGGCCAAGTAGGAAAAAAAATTAGGAAAGAGGTAGCAGAACTGAACTAGACTATTGAACAAAGGGACTTAGTGAACATGAACATAGTGTTTCACCCAACAACATCTGGATACGCATTCTTTTCAGCTGCACATGGAATATTCTACAAAATAGGCCAGATACTGTTCCACAGATCATGCCTAAGTAAGTGTAAGAAAACAGAAATTATCCCACGTATATCATCTGACCACAGTGTGATCAAACTGGAAATTAATAACAAAAGAAACCAAAATCCCCATAAACATATGGAAATTGAACAACACCTTCCTCAGCAATCAATGAGCTATAGATGAAATTCAATATGAAATCAAGCAATAACTACAATTCAATGAAAATTCAAACACAGCTTACTAAAATTTGTGGGATGCAATTAAAACAGTTCTCAGAGGGAAATTTATAGCAATGAACTCACACATTAGGAAAACGGAATGAGAACAAATAACACCCTAACACTACACGTTAATTTCCTAGAAAAAGAAGAGCAAACCAAGCCCAAAGACCAAAAAACCCAGGAAATTACAAGAGTAGTGCAGAAATTAATGCAAATAGAAAGCAATGGCCAGCCACATAGCTTAGAGGACTAAAGCACCTTCTTAGACAGAACACAACGGCAGGGGTTCGATCCCCAGTGTGCCATACCAGCCCTGCACCTGGGGCATGCTGAGACAAAAGTCACATGATTTTCTCAATAGACACAGAAAAAGCTTTTGACAAACTACGATACTCATTCATGATCAAAGTCCTTCAAAAATTGGAATAAAATGCCTATATCTCAATTTGATAAAAGCCATTTTTGACAAATCAACAGCCAACATCATCCTAAATGGTGAAAAACTAAAAGCTTTTATTATGAAATCACGGACAAAACAAGGATGTCCAATAACACCATTCCTACTCAATGCAGTTCTGGAAACATTAGCCAGAGCCATTTGACAAGGGAATAAGAATAGACAAAGAGGAAGTTAAACTATCACTATATGCAGATAATATGTTAATCTACATGGAAGACCCAGAAAATCACCAAAAAGCTCCTAGATTTAATAAACAATTCAGTAGCATAGCAAAATACAGTCGACACATGGCAGGATACAAAAATGAAGAGCATTTTTCTACACAGATAACAAACTCACTGAAAGAGAAAGTAGGGAAACAGTACCTTTCACAATAGCATACAAAAAAGGAAAAAAGAAAAAATAGTCTAGGAATTAACCTAACAAAGAAATCAAAAGATATATACAATGAAAATTATAATAACCTGAAAAAAGAAATCTAAAAGGATTTCAGAAACCGGAAAGATATTCCTTGTTTTTAGATAAGAAGAGCCAACTTTGTGAAAATTGTATACTCCCAAAACTGTTAAACAGATTTAATTCAATCCCTTTCAAAATATCATCAGCATAACTGGCAGATCTAGAAAAAACATTCCTAAAATTTGTTTGGAATCAGAAAAGACCTAGATTAACAAAGGCAATTCTAGCCAACAAACATAAAACAGGAGGCATTACAATCAATACCAGACTTGAAATTATACTAGAAAGCGAGACCCTGTCTCAAAAAGACCAAAAAAAAAAAAAAACAAAAAAAACAAAACAAAAGAGAGAGCTATAGTGATAAAATCAGCACGGTACTGACAAAAACAAACGAACATAAAACAGACCTGAGGATCAGTGGAACAGATTAAAACATGCAGGTACAACAACAAGCACACTTAACCACTTCAATAAAGAGGCTTTAACAGACAGTGCTGGAAAAACTGACTCCCCACATGCTGGAAACTAAAACTAGATTTAGGCCTATCACCATGCACTAAGCTAAAGCCAAAATGGATTAAAGATCTAAACATTAAAACAGAAACACTGGATCTACCGGAAGAGAAATTAGGTGCAAATCTTGAAGACATGGGGTAGATAGCCAGTTCATGAAGAAAAACTAAACTGTATGGGAAATGCTTCATGCATCAACTAGAATCTTATCTTATTGATAAGTTCATGCACATCAAAAGAAATTGCCAATAGAGTGAAAAGACAAGCCATAAACTGGGAAAAAAATTCTTAATCAATAATCACTCAGACAGGGGCTGTGGAGATAGCGCAGTAGAATAAGTGCTTGCTTGCCAAGGACAAGGGCCTAAGTTCAATTCATGGTTCTGAAAAAAAAAAAGTTCATAAAACAATCACTCAGACAAAGGACTTCTATCTAGAATATATGCAGAGGTAAAATAAATCAGGTCCCCAAACTTCAAAGACTCAATCCAAAAATGGGCATCTGAGATGAATATGCATTCCTCAGAGGAAGAAATACTACTGGTGAATAAATACATGAAAAAAAAAATGTTGCACACTACTGATCGTCTGAGAAATGCAAATTAAAGCAACACTGAGATACCATCTCACCCCATAAAGAATGGCTTTAAGAATGGCTGTCATAGAGAAATCAATTAATAGCTAGAGAGGCCGTGAGGGAGAAGGAACATTGCTCCATTGCTGGTGGGATGGTAGACTGGTACAACCACTAGGGAAATCAGTCTGGAGACGCCTCAGAATGTTACTATCGAAAGTCCCATTCAACCCAGCTAATCTCCTCCTTCTGGGTATTTTTCCAGAAAAACCAAAAACATTATACCACAATGACATTTGTCCACCCATGTTTACAGCAACACAATTTGTCATAGCCCAATCTTGAAAAAAAAACAAAAAACAAAAAACAAAACTTCCTGTTAACTAAGGAATGGATAAAAATGATGTATTTTTATACAATGGAATGTTACTCAACTATAAAAAAGACAAATCTGAGGCCTTTGTAGGGAAATGGATGCAACTAGAGCTGTACTGATTAGTGAAGTAAACCAGACTCACAGGTGTAAATATTATATTGTCTCCCTAGTGTAAGAACCTGAAAGAATAAATAAAATCTGAAAAGAATAATAGATATGGTAATATGGAAAGAAACTGAACATAAGGAATGAACAATAATGATTAAGAAAAGGGAAAAGAGGGGAAAAGTAAAGGGGAAATCATCAGCTGAGATGATTGTAGTACTCACTTGTTGATGTTTAATATTTCCACTTTGACTAACTCTGTACGCTATTACCTGTATTCTGAACAGTAACGTACATCAAGGACAGCCAAGTGCAATACAAAAACTACAGTTGAATACCTCTCATCTTGTTCTGCTAATGGCTTATCGATTAGTGTTCCCTTTTTACACTAAGTTTTAAAAAATATAAAGGAAAAGAAAAAAATGAAGTTTATTTAAAGCATTAAAACTTAATTATCAGACCAATTTTGCCTATCTGTATCTGTTAATCTAAACAACAGATTTGACAATGAAGATACGTAATGTAACAACCACTGTTAAATTTCCACCCTAGTTTTGAATCTCTGTACCATTTGTACTGTCACTTGCTACTTGGTTTTTGTCTTCATTTCTGCTATTTGCCTTTTCTCTTTAAAATTAAATTAAATTTTAAAATATCCACAGCAATAGTTAACATTTTAGACAAAGAATAGAAACGAACCACGATTACCAAGTCTCAATCCCCTCAGCACTCTGTCTCCCTCCAATCATGGCCAGGAAGCCCTAGCTGTGAGGCCCTGTCAGCTGAAGCAAGCATTCTCTGGGAGCCACCACATTCCTGCTCATGTGTTCTCCACAGGTGGCCTCTCCTCTTGTTGCAAAGGATGCATGACTTCACCTTTCTGCTCTTTCCAAATATAATACAGTGGTACACCAGCAATCGTGCTGTGCAGTGTGCGTTATTCAGGGCTAAAAGGAAGCAAGCTAGGCTCCCAACACTCTCTCCTCCCTGGGTCCTGGCTGTGGTCCCAGGCTCTCTCTTTTCTTGGCCTCGCTACTGCCCATTCCTTGATACATCAAGGCCAGGTGAACCCTCTTCCTCTGCAGTCCCTTCCTCCACTTGCCTAAACCGCATTCAGCCAGGCTTCCCTTACCTAAGTCCTCATCGTAGGCCAGGCTCTTATTCAGGATTATAGGACTTGCTCGTGTGGCTGCCCACCCAATGCCTGCTGCAGGGTTCCCGAAGGCAGACTCTGTGCTTCCACTCACACACCCTCACCTCTCGCTCTCTCAGCACAGAATGAGACTGCTGTGTGCGTATCTGTTAAAAAAAATGAGTAAGTGAATGAGTTGGTAATGTTGTTATTTCCCAAACCCGGTGCTACTGAGCAATCATGGGGGTATGCAGGAGTTCCCTTGGGCTCTAGCGCTTGAGCTGGAGTTTCCTCATAGCCCTGACCTTTAGGATAGCTCTATTGATGAAATAGGGAAATAATCGCAGCTTTCAATTCTGTGTGCATAATGTCTGTTGGGCTACCTGATTGCACAGTTGGATCCATATGAAAGGCTACAAAACAATTCACACACAAAAAAAGTACTAGGAGCTTCAGAGCTCACCACACGGTCATCTTCCTGGACACTTTCTCTTGAGACCCTAGTTCTAGTTCCCCAAAGTCCTTTTTTTAGGTATTTAGTGCAGAGTGTATAGGGCCTCACTATGGAGATCAGACTCATAGTGATCCTCCTGTTTTCAGCTTTCCAAGCACTGGGATTACAGGTGCATGCCGCCATGCCTAGTCTCAATTGTCATCTCAGCATGCGGGGGCAGGGCCAGCACAAACCCCAACCCCCACTCTTCCTAAGCAGATGCTTTAGTCCACTGAGCTATCTGGCCAGCCCCGAAGACCTTTGTTTGGAGAATGATCCATGTTGTCTCGGGGTACTGAAAAACCACAATAAGACTTCTTGCCATTCTTCTACATAGATAAAGGGTGACATTCTGTAGGACTCACTTCTTTTTTTTTTTTAAGAATTTTTTATTTTATTTATTTATTTTTTTCTTGTTTCAGAACCTTTGTTTGTTTATTCATTCATTTTGTTGGCCGGCTCAGCCCGCCCTGAGGGCAGGGCTGGCGCAGCATGTGGTGCCGGGGATCGAACCGCAGTCCCTGAAGCTGCCTAAGCTTTCCCAAGCAGGCGCTTTAGACCACTGAGCCATTCCACCAGGCCCCAGGACTCACTTCTGAGGTGGCCGGAAAAACATTCCCAGTATTGACTGACTCTATATATCTGAGCCTGGTCTTGGACAGAAGGGAGGATTCAGAGATAGGAATGTTCTATCAACAATACCAGGACAGCAACTGAAGCATTTTGATATTTTCTTCTCGTTATATTTTACTCTGAACTCAAGACAATTTTAGAGCTTGAACTAGAGCTCTGGCTCTCTCACATGCAAAAAGATATGCTGTCTCTGTTGGTTTTAAAGACTTATAAACTGTGCCAAGGCTTCCTGCTGCCACAAATTAATTTGCACAGGCACTGGGGCACACACTGACAACATGGCCTGGATTCAGGGGAGACGTGCCTGTGGTTATTTTGTGAGTTAATATGAGCCTCTGCTGTCTGCTGGGAAATCGGGCTGTGACTCAGAAAGCCCCCATTTCTATTTCTGCCTTTTCACTGACTTAATGTGTGACCTCTATTTTTTGACCCCTCCCCTGCCTTGATGCCCTCACCTGTGCTAGAGGTGAAAGAAACAAGGTAGGATTTCTCTTACTCGGGTAACTCAGAACACCAAGAGTAACATAAGGCATAGATATTAAGAAACAGATTGGTCCTTTGCAAATGGGCAGAGGAGCAAGAGGTAGAGGGAGGGCAGTGTGAGGGGTGAAAACAGCACTGAGATGTGGAAGTACCCCAGTACTCCACCATGTCCAAAGAACCTGGTCACTATGTCCTGCAAACATGAGCTAAGAACAAAAAAAATGGACAAAATTTGCTCCACGGGGATAAAACAGTTTTCTAGAAAAGCTACAATTATTTTTTGAATTTTTTACAGAAGAAATACTGTCGTGTGAATCAGTTCTATGCACTGACTCTTGATATGTCTCGTGAAAAATGAGATGAGAGAAAGGAAGGTGAGAACAGAGGCCCTGCCAAGCGCTGTGCCAAGGTAACCCTTCTAGGCACTGTGATAGCTGTCCTTGGCAGTGTCATTATGCGTGATGCTGGAATCAGGGTGCTTAAGTACAGAAATGCTACCGTTTGAATTTCTGTGCAGTCAAGTGGGTCATTCCCCTAACAGCATCATGGGAAGGAGATTCTCAGTGCAGGTTCTCTCTCTATGGCAGAGAAAGAAAAGAAAGCTCCTTGCCAGTGTGGAGAGAGGAGAGAGACAGAGAGACAGAGACAGAGAGAGACAGAGACAGAGACAGAAAGAGGAGAGAGACAGAGACAAAGAGAGAGAGGAGAAAGACAGAGATAGACAGAGGAGAAAAAGGAGATAGACAGAGGAGAGAGAGAGACAGAGACAGAGAGAGACAGAGACAGAGAGAGACAAAGGGGAGAGAGACAGAGGGGGGAGACAGAGATAGAGAGAGACAGAGAAAGAAGGGAGGGAGAGAGGGAGGGAGAAAGAGAGAGAGACAGAGAGAGAGAGAGAGAGAGAGAGAGAGAGAGAGAGAGAGAGAGAGAGAGAGAGGACAGAGCCTTTAGGGCGAGGAGGAATGCGACAGCGCTGTCTGCCCAGCAGAAGCAAGCTAGCACTCTCCTCATGAGCTTCCCAAACAGCACACACAACACGGGCCTTTCAGATATCAACTTCTTTGTCCTAAGAGATATATTGGAATTCAGTGGATTTTCCTTTCATTTTTCGTGTTTAAAAATTATAATCAACCCTCTGTTAGAGAGAAAAAGACAGACAGACTAGTATATCTAGTACAGGAAATTGATTGGTACTTATCTTTACTGGTCTCCACTTCAGTGTATTTTGCCCACCACACTAGACCGCTATGCAAAAGTGAGTCAGCCTGTATTATGCAGACGTGGATTCATGGATTCATGCCATGCTCTTATCTCTGACTAAAGGTATGTTAGGTAATAGGATTACAGTTAGAGAAAACAGAGCTAGAAGCTAAGTGCCCTAAATGCTCAGTTCAGCGGGCTTTTTTGGAGCCACTGACATTGTTTCATTGAGGAAGAAAAAGTTGGCTGCAGTACCAGCTGTGCCTCTTGTCTCCTGATTCAAAGATGGTTGGTCTTTACTGTTTAACTAGATGTGAATGTAGCGTGTGTGTGTGTGTGTGTGTGTGTGTGTGTGTGTGTGTATGTGTGTGTGCAGAATCTCACTGTGCAGCTCTGACTCATAGTGATCCTCCTGTTTTCTGTCTCCCTAGTGGTGGGAGTACAGGCATACACCACCACATCTGGACTCCACCCCCAACTCAGCATGCCTGGGTTGGGGCCGGCACAGCATGGGACGCCAGGGATCAAACCCTGGTCACCCTGCTTGCCTAAGCAAGTGCTTAGTCTGCTGAGCTATCTCACTGACCCTGTGAATGTAGCTTATTGTGGAGGCCCTGGGTTCAACCCCTAGTATTACTCAAAAATAATAATAAGTATTATTATTGTTAATAATACTGAAGAATAAGCTGTTTTCATTTCCCTTTTATCTTTTAATTAAATAAAAGCTGAAACACAGTAGAAAAGTATGAAATGGTGGTTAAAATGATGGGTCAAAAACTAGAATGACTGAGTTTACATTGTAATGGTAAAACTCAATGTAAGAACTTGAAAAAAATTGTTACTCAACATAAACTTTTCAATTTCTCTATCTTCAAAGGAACAAAATCATAGCAAATGCATAAGTATTTAGTGGTACTGTAAGTAACCCTTGTAATATAGCTAGTGTAACTCCTGCCACTATTCAGGTAGATAGCAAATGAAAACAATGTGTCTGTTTACCCAAGTTCTTAAAACCAGGGCCGCAGCTGTTATCTGAAAAGTACAATTTGAAGTTAGAAGCAATGACTCTGATAAATTCACGGAAAATTCCTTGAATGATTGTTTATTTAGGGCATATAGTTGGTTCTTGGAGTGAAGCCTGGGGTGAATTTGCAATGACTCCGTAAAGGTGCACCATAAATCTAAATTTGGAAGAGGAAAGGCTTATAGCAAAGGAGGGCAAACTTTCAGTAAAAATTCCATTTATTAGTTGTTATTTTTAAAAGCTCTGGGGGCTAAATTCATCTTCCAAAGTTTCACACTTGGCCCCAGTAATCTGTTTCCCTGCCCTTCAGAACAGAACTCTCCCAAATCATATGAATCCAGCCTTTGCGCAGAACAAATTAAAACCAGAGAAGCTTTGGTATTGCCGCACCTCTGCCCCTTGGCTGAGCCTGGTAAATGAAGTCTATGTTACTGGATCTGGTGCTGGATTACAGAAAGTAATCTCAAAGCTTCTCTGGGAAAAGAACTTTTCTATGTTGACCCTCACCTCGTTTCCCCCACCAGGCTCAAGTGATTCCGTGTCTCTTGCCCTTGTTTTCTGTGGGTTTCTGAGTGCATGTGCTAAGGTCTGAACTGCAGTGTAACTAAAAAAGTTCACCACATTGTCCTTCAGTGTAATTTTTAGTTTTTTTTCTCCTTGACCATTGTAAAATTTACACAGGAGTTCACAATATAGAATGTGGAGACATGACGGTCACAGGAAACCCACAAATTGATTATTCTAGTGGCTCTTCTTTCTCTTGCGTGAATTTTGTATCAAAGTAGACACACAGCCTTGCTAACCTTCTATTCCATTATCTTACTCACATTTTTTTTTACTTGTTTCAACTTCTAATTGCGTCTTTTCCTGTTCTATGTGCTATTTTCAGAACCAAGCACGAATGGATGAATAGTAAATCAATAAAAATGTCTAGCAGTGTGACCTAGTGGTTTATCTTGCTCTCACACTTGAATTTCAAAATAAACCCCCAAACCACATTCCTCTTGGTACTAACACAGCCCCTGTGCCAACCCTTGCTAAATTAATTCATGCATTTATTGAACACTTGTTCTACTAACAAATGCTACCCTGTGCTGTTACAGTGGTCCTGCCCTTTTGGAACGCATGGTCAATACAAATGATGTTTTCTGCTAATTAATCACTACCTGATCAACCATATTTCTCTTCACTTCAACTTTCATTAATAAGTAAAGTTTTCATTTATGATATATGTATCTATTTACTCTAAACTTGTCTAGTATAACAGATAATGCCACATGCTGGGTTCATCTTCTACTTCTCTGTTGAATATTATAAAGATCATCAACATAGGAAATATTGATTCGGAGTCTGCCTTCATATAATTCTCCCATAGATTCCTGTCTCTGTGACTCTAATGATTTGCAGGGCAAAATTTATTCCTTCCAGAGATGATTCTTCACAACTAATCCTCATATTCATGAAGAAAAAATCTTAAGTTTTTGCTTGCTTGTCCAGTGAAAAATTGGCACAATGCGCAGCAATTTGTGCATATTTCACATTAATAGTTGTGTGGAAGTAGCATTGTCCTCCTTCCTGATTCTTTTCTTTTCATGTATCTTTCATTTTCTATTATCCCTAAGTCTGTTTCTTTCATTAAATATTTTAACTAACTTTGTTTTGGAAATTCATAAGACACTCTGTTCAGGCTAGCATACAAATCCAACCAAAAAAAATATCTTTGCAATGAAGCTTAGAAATCTTTACTAGGTACTACAATACCGTACTATTCCTGGGGGTGTCACTGCAGCCCCAGGGACACTGATCCCCTGGCCAGATGCACACATGTGACCCCATCTCTGTCTCTGACTACTCTGCATTTCCAGAAGCTCCACTCAATGTTCTACCTTCTTAAAATTGATGTCTAAAGTTGATGTATTGTCTTTCACTCTCATTTATTCTAGTCAAAATTTCTCATTGATTACATTCTTTTCTGACCTTTCAGCCTCTCAAAACAATCTACAGGAATGGGGGCATGGCTCAGTGTCAAGTGAGGATCCTGAGTTCAAACCTTGGAATAAAAATCTGTAAAATTATTATTTTCTAACAACAGTTACTCAAGTTCAATGCTCCACTCTGGATGCATCTTTATCATCCCTATGGGCAGTCACGTGACAGTCACTTAGCTCTTATTCAGAAATGAGGGTATGTTCTCCTCCAATCTTCAAATTCTCATTACCAACTCCTTTGCACCCATTGCTACCTGAAACTGTCAAGCTCAATAATAATGGATTCCCATCCAGTCTCTTTCCCCTTTATTTCCTATTTCTGTATACTATCCCTCTCTTCCTTGTTACCTAAGCCCAAAGCCTTAGCTTAATCCTTAAATCTTCCTGTACCTCAGTTCCTACATCCGTTTAATCATGAAACTCTGGTAAAAGGGTCCAGTATTCTAGCAGCGATTTCCATTTTCAAAATTAATCTTCAGTACCATAATTTCAGTTGAATTCCTCACTGTGTCACTGAAATAGTCCCAATTGCTCTTTCCTGTCTTAGCATTTTCCCTCTTGTTCATTCTTTGCAGTGCCATTTGGTGACTTTTCATACCCTGGGAAAGTGATTCTATAACTTTGTTACTTTAAAATTAAAGACATTGTCCGACACCCGCTTGTTTCAAGACTCACACCTCTTGTCTTTTCTTTCTCCTTTGCCCTAACCTTCTATAGGCTTTTATTATGGGCACAGGGAAGAACATAGGAAAGGAGAGATATGGAGCTTCCAAGGGTGTGGCTGGGGCAACAAAGGCTATATGGGGCCAGGAGGGAGATGAGGTTTAGGGGGCGGTCTGAATGGTGAGGCAGATAGTGATAGGGCAAGAACTGGGAACGAGGAAGCAAGACATTGTGAAAAGAGTGTAGGAAGTTGTAATTTGACCAGGGAGGAGGAAGGAGGAAGGCAGAGCACAGCCTCAGTGGCCTGAGCCATATTGGCTTGCTACCAGGATGACTTAGCAGAATTTTTTATTAAGGCAGAGAAAATCCATGATTCCTGTGTTTTTGTTGTAGGGGGTGACAAGTCTCCCTTCCTCCCCAGTCGGGTACCGTCATGGTAGGGGCAGGGGGACAATGTAAATTGCCTATGTGAAAGTGAGTGTTGGAGGTTTTTTTTTTTTTTTTTTTTTTTTTTTTGCTAGTATGATGAGTTATTGGCCATGCTTGTAAGGAGCCTGGATCATATCAAAAGGTTTTAATGTTTAAAAACATAAGCAGGTTATCATTGTGATTAGAGGAACCAAGAGAGGAAGCAGGAGGAGTGTTGCACCATGACCATGGCAACGGGGAAAGAGTATCAATGTTCTAGTTCTTGATGTTTGTGTTCTAGAGACATAGGAATGGGGGCGCCCTGGGAAGTGCACTGAGTCTAATTAGAGCTAAAGGAACGAGTTGAGGTCACGCCAGCTGCAGCTGCGGTGTAAGTTTGGTGAAGCGGGCCTTCAAAAGCCCATTTACAGGGCTGGGAGATAGCTCAGTAGAATAAGCGCTTATCTGGCAAGTGCAAGGACCTGAGCTCAATCTCCAGTTCAGAAAAAAAAGAGCCCATTTACCTTTACCACTTTGGATCTACTCACCACAGCATATCTTGTCTTTTTTTTTTTTTTTTTTTTTTTGAGTGTCTATGTTTGCTGAGTTACCATCTATGAACAATATGCCAGAATAGGTGTAACTGCATTATTGATAACCCTGTCATTTTGCACTAAGTCATAGGAGTCACTAGGTTTAAGTACAGGAAGAATGGGAGTATTGTACTGTATAGCAAATAGGTCATTTAAAAAATATATTGGCAAGGAGACATAAAATTATAGGCTTGAATCTCTGTTGATGTTTAGGGACTATTAGATGTTGGGGAATGCCGGGGAAGCTTCAGGAGTCTCTGAGGCAAACCAGTACAGCAGGAGTGTGAGTGACACAAGTAGAAACTGGAAGTGTCCCAGCGTATGTGGTCTACGAGGGAAGAGGGAAGAGGGAAGGGGGAGCTGGCAGCACACTGAGATTGGGTATGTAGAATAAGCACTGTGGGGAGAGAGGTGAAAGAGAAGTGGAGCTTTGGGAAGAGATCTCTCCCCATGACAGGTGTAGGGCAGGTTAGGATTATAAGGAACTAACAAGTAAGAAACAGGATCTAAAGTCAAAAGAGAATGGGCCCTGTCTGGAGGGTAATGTAGGTCCTCCCTCAACTCTCACCATAGAGACTGTAGATCTAATACAGTGACATGAAAGTTCAGGAAGAACACTGTGTGTGACCTGTGAATCAACAAGAAAAGAGTATCCCATCTCAGATGTCCAGTGAGATTTGGGGTACAGACGCAGCTAGCTCAGTGGGAGCCACTGACCCAGAGCTCTGTTGTTCCTCTTCAGCAGCAAAATCAACAAGTCATCTACCAATAAATCTTGCCTCAGTGAGTTCTCCTGTAAGGATAGGGAATTGGTTGACTTATCTGCTCTCTGGTGGACAGGGCAGTGGATTTCCAGTGATCCTTGAGCTTATAGATGGAACATGGTCCTGGTGGTGGCTATAGGTTGGGGCAGGCTCATGCCCAGTGACCTTCTTCACCATACTTGAAGCATGATCCAAAAGGAGCTTTGGTGGCATCATTTTGTTTAGGCTTGACATTACCTTAATAAGGTCATGCTTTGATGGGAGACCCGAGTGCCACAACCAAAAGCTGACACTTGTGTATAGTTAATTCTTGTTTCTATTATTGAAGACACAGAAATCCAGATTAAGTAAGTTTCCCTGTGGGGTTTGAGGGCTGAGATCTGTCTTTAAGCTTCATATAAATGTCAGGAGCAGATTGGAAATTGCAGTGGGAGTTTAACATTAGTATATGTAGTTGGAAGCAATACACTGAATTATAAAAATTTTATCTGAATATTAATCAACTTGAAGTATAAAGTTTAACCAGAGAACTGTTATTTCTTGTTAATCATGGATGTTGTAATAGTTAAATCTCTGTAGGATGCTAACAGACAGCAGTTCTATAGTTTTACAGAGAAAATTTGACATCAGTATCATGCATAGAAAACTATCTTTTGACTGATGGTGTCGTGTTTGCTTGACATGAACTTATTACAAATGTATGAAGTATAAGAGAAAGGCTTATGTTCAAATCTGAAAGCAAGTATCACTATCGGTTCTATCTTGTAGAATGTTATGCATTTCAAAGGCTTTATTACATTGAGCACTCTCTGATTTGCAAGTGGGTCATCAGCTGAGTAGCCACTTATTAAGTTATATTAGAATGTAAAGTCTAACAGGCTTTTCCCCTTACATTGGCAGTAAATGTCTTGGGGCTGTGACTCAAGCAGAGACCAACAACCTCATCAATCTGCAACTTTCTCTGATCCCGTCGTGAACACCTTCTTTCCTAATAGTAATAGCAATCAATTCCTCAGAGGTGTTTTCCTCCATAATTTGTCAACAATGGTCATGGTAGCCACTGATTATTTAGGAAAAGCTAAACGACTCAGTTTGAGCCAAGGAGACATAAGAGGAAGTTGACTGGTGGTGCTGTATGAATGATTTATTTATCTAAAATATAGGCCAAGGGGGAAATAGCTCCATTCTGTTTCTGAACATTGCTGTATCTGGACCTGGCTGTCACAGCTAGCCTGCCTATATGGAGATAAAGCCATCAGTGATAGGAGGGAAAAACCATGAGAACTTCTAAAATGCTCCCCTGGAAGCCTCAGACATTGTTTCTGGAACATTCTCATCTTATACTGCTAAGGTCTACTAAGTTTGAGTTTTCTTTGCTGCTTGCATTTGAAGGCATCATGACACTGAGTTGCTCTAGTCTGCTACACTTTCTCTTTCCTTGGATCGATGTGTATGAATCTAATGAGAATGGCCTTTGGGCTGCCTATAGGTCTCAAAACAAAGATGAGACTTTTCTAAATGTACAAAGTACATATAATAGAACTCTATTTGCTAAGTATGGAAGCTTATCGCTACCTTTAGGATGGCTGATGTGTCATTTCCAGTAGTGTTTTGGACACATCCATCACACATCTTTCAAACCCACCTATTTAAGTTAAGCATTGTCACAGAAATAGTGACATGAGGAAATAAGACCAATGAATTCCTGGTCATCCTGGAGATTAAATGTTAGTAGAAAGGTCACCAATAAACCAAGAAGTAGAAGTTCTATATAAGGAAGTAAAAGGAATAATGATCATTAAGGAGTACAATTTAAATATAAAGTCGTAGAAAGCTTCCCTGAGGAACCCTGTGAGCAGCAGAAGCAAGTAAGCCCATGGGTATGCGAGAGAGGAATGTGCCAGGGTGTCACCAGATTCTGGGATGCAAGCGTCTCCACTTACTAAAACCAAAACAGATAAACATAAGAGTGTAGAACATAGGCAGGCTATGGTGACGAGTCAGGATAGAGAGCTCTTCATACATGCTGCCTTACCTACTTCCCATACAGATGTCACACATCAGGTCATCCTACAGAAAGCCTGCTGGAGCTCTCACGGGAAGTGCACATGCAGGGTTCTTCCAGTTGCTTTACTTTCCCTGCCAGCGTAAGCCATGGCCTATCTTCCTGTGTCAAGGGGCTGGAATGTTGGGTGAAATGGCCTGGAGGAGCAGGTTGGATGCCTAGTGTGCTCAGACTAGAGTAAGGAGAGCCACAGAAACAGGATCTTGTCTAGGAACTGAAGTGTCCTCTTGCAGACACAGAAACTAGACATTATTCAGCATGGAATATTTTTAGAGGAAGAATGAGATGATTGGAGCTGGGTCCTAAGTGTATCACTCTTGACTGTTGGGTAAGCAGAGGGACACAGAGGAAAGGGAGTAGAACAGGAATGACAGATCATAGTTACAGCCCAGGACAGATGGCGGGGGAATACAAGGGCCTGCAGCGTGGCAGTTCCTGAGGCATGTTGCCTTGCTCACTGCTTTGCTGAGGAAAAAGCAGTCCTGGATTCTGGTACTAACTGTTGAATTCCCTCTGTCATCCTCCCCAGGTACAGCTCCTATGTATCCCATTTCAGGACAGTTTATCCCTAAAGCATTCAGTAGCAGTGAAGTATATTCATGTGAAAAGAACTGTTGAGATACGAAAGAGTCATAGGATTAGAGGAAGGAGAGGAACACACACACACACACACACACACACACACACACACACAGAGGAAAGGATGTGGGGGAGAAGCAGGTAGGTTCAAAGTAGGAGGTCAGGGTAGGATCTTTGCTCTGAGCCCAGTTAGGCTCAGCTGGAGCAGGTCTGAGACCTAAATGAACTTTCAGTGCCACCTCCGTGGAGCCCACGGTGCCCTTCCTCTCACCAGGAGTGCTATTTCCCATTGCCTTCTCCTGTTGGCACAAGTGGCCGCTACAAACCCTTATGAACAAAATCTGTGTTTCTTGAATCCAGAAGACCAGAATCTGGTGATGCACACACAGATTACTTAGTAACTCGGGAAGCAGCATTGGGAAGGGGATGAACAGGGAATGAGAGGTCTCACGTGTCCAGTGAAGACTGCCATGGCTGCCAATGCCTCTCAATTTAAAGCCTTGCCTATAGTTTCAAACCTCCCCGAGACATGTTCCTTTTGAAAGAAGTACTTTCATGTGTTTGTTGTTCCTGCGTTTGAGAATGTCAAATAACTTAGAAATGTAATGGCAAAGAAGTTGAATGGCTGCTCCCCGCATTGTGAGATACCCTCAAACATAAATTACAAGCTCCGGCCTTGGGTGCTCAACGAATGGAAGATAAGGCAACAAAGCCACCTTAGTTAGCCAATGCAAGATGAAATTTCTTCCTTGTGCATGGTTAAGGGCAGGAGCCTGCCAAATATTGTATGCAGAAAATGATTTTCTGCATTGCAGAGATGGTGTACTCAACACAGTCTGTTTCTGGTTATTTCACTGTGAGCTGAGAGATAGTTAGGTGATAATGGGCATAGAAGCTGAAAAGATGCATAGGTTAGGGCCATGCACACATAAGCTGAGGAAGAAGAAACTGTGTAAGTAGCATCTATAAGCCAGAGAAAGGGCAGTGGGTAGCCGGGCAAGAGAGAGAGTAAGAACAGAAATATGATGACGCAGGACCCTCATCCCTTTTGCAGAAGGTCAGACCATTGTGTGGTCTGTATGTAAAGCAGGGTCCTTCATTCCAGACAACTTTCTTATGATGAAACCTGCTTATTCAGCTCTTGCAGGCATAGAGTATGCTTCCATCCTTTAGGAACGAGAACACAAAAGGCAGCCTCCATGCCACAGCAGCCAATTCTCTGAGGACAAGGGTTCTGTCCTGTAAATGTTGTATCTATCTCTAGCACTTAACACAAAATCTGATTTTACAAAAAAGATGACTTGAGAAAACTGTGGCTGGGAAACATGAGGATGAATGAAAGAAAGAGTAAAGTGTGAGCATGAGAGAAAGATGTAGAGAGGCAGAGTGGGGATAAATCTCCTACATCAGCTTCTGGAAATTGAAATGCATTATTTCAAGAGCTTGCCCTGTAGGGTTATAATTACAACATCACAACTATGAGACTTCACCAGGGCTAAAACAAGCATCTTAGCATACAAGGAGGCTTAAAAAGTATTTTTCAACAACGGACAATTATAAGATTAATTAGTTAGGTTATTGTAGAAAATCTATAGCTGTGAATCCCTTAGGGATTCTTTGTCTCTTTTCCTTACACACACACACACACACACACACACACACACACACACACACACACACACTCACAATTTTAGGGCTAGAAACTTTAACAGGGACATCAATGTCCAGAAAAAGCAATTTTGGGGGCAGAGAGCCAAATACTGGTGACAGGTGGAAGATAGAACTGCTAAGTCCAGAAGGCCAGGTGCGGAGCAGCCCAGCAGGAGTGCGCTGCCTGCCCCAGCTCCTCCAAAGACCTTGGAGTCCAACTCCCTTGCTTTTTCTCTCGTACAAAGAGTCAGCGGCCCACCTGCAGAAATCGCAAAGGAGGGACAAATTCCAAGTCAGGAATGAGAGACTCAGGAAAGTCACTCAACAACAGCAACAGCAACAAAGAAGGGCAGAATTCTAAACCTTGTTAAAAGAAAGCTGAGCTAACATAGCATTAAGAACAGAATGCCAAAGACAAATCTGACACTATCAAAGATTAGGAAAGTTTTGCAGCCAGGCAATAAATTACATTCAGTTAAAAGGAAGAACTAAGGAAAGATTGAAATTCAATAGTTGCATATGATTAAACTATACATCTAGAAAAGAATAAATGAGGAATAGCAGAAAATTTCCTAGCCTGGTGAAAGTTATTGAATAAAAATGTGTAGAAAATATAACAATTTAAACCCAGATTAAAATAAGGATGCTGGCTGCAGTGGTTAATACTGCATTGTACAGGAAAAGGAAAATGAGTCAAAAAGCCACAATAAAATGTACAGTAAAAAGAAATGAAAAAAATAAAAGATAGAAATAAAAGCTATATATATATATATATAAATATATATATATAAATATATATAAATATATATATAAATATATATTTATATATATAGCTATATATATATATATATAAAGCTATATATATATATATATATATCTCACCACAGCTTTCATATATATATATATATATATCACCACAGCTTTCATATATATATATATATATATATATATATATATATATCACCACAGCTTTCATATATATATATATATATATATATATATATATATATATATATGTATTTTAACCTGGAAAATAGATGATAACAAATGACAGGCTATCAAAAACATGTAAAGTAGTATGGAAGCCTATCTGTTGTAATGTCAAAATACAAAATCAATGCTTTCTGTACTTCCAAGCAACCATTTTCCAGTCTCCATTTACAACATAAAAAAAGTCAATGAAGAAACCAGAAATACATCAGAGAAAAACAATACTTGTTATCACCATGGTGATAGCTATCTGGGTTGTCAACTCAAATTAGAAATGCCCAGTTGATTGATTTAGCACAGCGTGGATGTGTCTGAATACTGGACTTACCTAAGAGGGAAGACCTACCCTGGGTGTGGGTGGCACCGACCAGTAGGTTTGCAGCCTGTATGCAATGAAAAGGGCAGAAGTCTCCCTGCTAGTTCTTTGGAGGAGCTCCACACTTCACTACCTTCGGGCTTCTGTCTACAGACTCCTAGTACAGACTCTTCAGCCTGTTAGCAGAGCCCGTTTGGTTGCCTGATATGGACCTCCGTGGAACTCCGCAGGCCTCCAGCTTTAGACTGGATCACCCAGGTCCTCAGCTTATAGCTGGCTCTTCTGCACTGCTCCACTCTTGGCTCCTCAATTGTGGATTTTATAAATGCATAAATCTAGCCCATCTATTCCATCAGAACACTGACACAGAGACATGCAACAAGAATGTAGTTTTAGTCTAAATAGCAAAGTATTCCCATCTAGGCTATAGAGGGAAAGTGAAGTAGCACAACATAGCATTTTCCAACCTGCCTGGCAAAAATTTAAGCATTGGCAAGAACGTGAGGCTCCAGCAATAGTTCAAAACTGATGGTGAGATCGTAAACTGATATAATCACTTTAGAAAGGGATTTGCCAATACCCAATAACATTTAAAATATTTGTACCTAGTAGTTCTACTTCTGGCATTTGTGCTTGACAACATTTTGGACCTGTGGAAAGAATGCTCGTGGTACTATTTATAGGCACACTGCATGCAATTTTAAAAATGCCTTCACACGTGCAAAATAGATCACATTAGTCACGCATGGATACATCCACTTAGAATGTCTCAGTGCAATAAGAGGAATGCTATAGATGCAAGTATAATAACATGACAAGGACTCAAAAGCAATGCTGAATAAAAACATAAAAGCAGTACATATCTAATTGCAGCACTTAGTAATTACTATGAGAATTTTTAAACAGATACACACTTTTACAATGGTTATGGCTTGGATGGAAAATGTCCCCCAAACGCTCATAAGGCTTGGCCTCCAGTCAGCAGTGCTTCTGGGAGGTACAGGAACCTTGAAGAGGTGGAGCCTAGCGTAAGGAAGTGAGATCACTGGGGGCGTGGTCTAAGAAGGGGATATTGGGAGCCTGGCCCCTTCTTTTCTCTCCTAGGTGCCCTGAAACAAGCAGCTTTGTCTCACTGAATGTGCCCTTCCATGGTGTGCTGCTTCACAAGGCCCTAGCACAACACAGGCCAGCAACCATGAACCAACAACATGAGTCACAATAAAGCTTTCTTTGTTGTAAGTTGTTTATCTCAGCTATTTGTCACAGTGACTGAAAGCTGACTGACGAAGTATTTCACTATAAAAATATGATGCCTTTCACTTCCTATACAAAGCAAAGAAGAAGAAAATGAAATTGAAGGAGGTAGTAGAGTGATGGAAGTCAATTTTAACTTCCTTTATAATGTTCTATTTTTTAAAAAAGGAGAACACATTTTCCTATCAGCATATCATTGAAGACTTATTTTCAAATATGCTTTATGCTTTACAATTTAATCTTGGAGTTTTTTTTTTTTGTTTTTTTTTTTTTTTTTGTATTTTCTAGGGAAGGGTCTACAGGGTGTTCAGAGTCTCACCACTAGAATGGACTCATAGTAATCTGCTTGTTTACAGCCTTCCAAAAGCTGGGGTTATAGGTGTGCACCACCATGCCCGGTCTCAGTTAATGCCTCAGTGCACCCCAGCGTCAGAGCCCTCATGGCAGGGCAGGGCATGGAGCCCTCAGCTCCTATGCCTGCTTGCAGGTATTTTAATCTACTGAGCTATTTGGCCAGCCCTCATACAACGTATTTACTGGGTAGAACCTCTTTAGCTGGACATAGCCCTATTTGTTGATTTTTGATATTATTTCCTATGTTTCTGAAGTCCTATTTAGGAAATACTTGTGTGCACCTATGGATTCAATATTTTGTTATTGCCTTGTTATGCTGAAACTTTCTAGCAGTTTTAATATTTCTGGTTTTATTTCTATACCTTTGATACATTTCGATACGACCTTAGTTCATGGGGAAGACATAGCCGTCTAGATTTACTCTTCTGCACGTTGATCTAGAACCATTCATTAGAGATTGTGTACAGTTTTCTCAGAACTATTTATTGAGATTGCTTTTGCTTTTGTGGGTATTTTATGCTCTGCTATCAAAAATTTGTTGATGGGAAGAGTTAGATTTATTTCTGGGTCATCCACTCCACTCTACTGATCTATATTTCTGTTTTTGTTAATCTGGTTGTATAGAATAGCTTGATTCTGCTACAGCGATGCCTCCAGCCTTGCTCTTTGTGCTCAGGATTGCTTTGGCTGTTCTTGATCATAAAACATTTCTATATAGCGAAGCAAACAGTTACTAGAACAAAGAGCGCACTCCCTGAATGGGAGCAAATCTTTGCTAGTTATTCTTCTGGCCAAGAGCTAACACCTGGAATATGTAGACAACTGAAAATCTGGCTTTCATAAAACAATGAATCCAATAAAATGTGGGCAAGTGAACTGAACAGGTCTTTGTAAAAGAAGAAGGTCAAATGGACAAAAGAGGTGTTAAAAAGTGTTGCGATTCTCTGGCCATTAGAAAAATGCAGATTGAAAGTAGTATGGAGATTCTGCCTCCCCCAGTGAGATTCTCTAAAAAGCAAAGGCTGAGCTGACCACAGCCCGGAAGAGGGCACAGCAAGAAACGACCCCTCTGACACGTGGGTGGGGATGCAAGCTCTGCAAATCAAGGTGGAATTCTTCAGGGGAATAAATGCAGTGATTCCATTTGACCCAAGATAGCACTCCTGGGCATATTCCTGAAAGGCTTCAGCAGTAGGCAGTGGAGCCAAACATACTTATTGATATTTATCCCAGTACAATTCAAAATAGCTAAGATGCCCATCACCATCAACACATAAAGAAAATGTGGTGTGTACTTACAAGGGACTACTACTCAGCCAGAAAGTACTTTACGGAAAAATGGATGTTAACTAGACATCACCTTGGTAGGTCAAATTAGCCAGACTCAGCCAGTTAAATATCAGATAATTTCTACATCAGAAGCCGAAAAACAAATAAACACATAAATAAGTAAGCAAAAATGGACAGGAAGCCAAGTGGTAGACTTACTAAGAAGAAGGAGACGAAGGCAAGGAGGAAGAAAGGGAAATGGGGAAAATAGGACTGAAATTGACTAAGATATGTTAGTTGCATGATTAGCCTCCCCAAATAAATGTCATGATGTAATATTAACATACATTAATAAAATTACTAAAAAGACAATGTTCTGGCTAGGGAGCTAGCTTGGCAGCCTAAGTGCCTGCCTGGCAAGCATAAGGACCTGGGTTCAATCCCCAATACTTCCTGCTATGCCAGCCCCAGAACCCCACGTGTGTCACGCCAGCGCTGAAACTGGGCATGGTGGCACATGCCTGTAATTCCAGCGCTGGGGAGGCTCAGACAGGATCATCACTATGAGTCCAAGCCACATAGGAAGACCCTGTACCAAATGAATAAAGAAATAACATTTTTTAAAAGACAATGTGTACTTACGCACACACTTGTGTAGTCTTTCATCTACTGCTATACAACTGTTCTTATGATTTATAGCTCAGTCCTATACTAAAAGTAGTGGGTAGCATTTATCGTTCACTTACCAGATGTTATAAACAATGGCAAGAGTTTTATACATATCTCATTCATCTTATTGTTAATCCCAGGTTTTAAGTTTTATTATAGTATCATAGATGGAAAAAAAAAAAAAAAAACTCAGAGAGCTTAAGTACCTAACCCATAAAAAGCAAAGGCTGAGCTGTAGAAGAACCAGGACTCATTTCTGCGGGGCTCATAAGTTCCTAAAGTTCCCTCCCCCAAGTCTACTTTATGTCACTGCCTGAGTAAAGCCTGACTGGCTCGTGTGAGGTTGAAGGCAGCGTCTTTGCAGCATGACGTCCTGCATCAAATTGCCTGCCTGGGCCTTTTTGCCAGAAAGCCAGTGTAGAGATGCAGCTGCTTTTTGTTCCTTGCATTTCAGCTCTCAGGAAAAACTCAAGTGAATGAAAGCCTTCTTAGTTTGCTTCTGAGAGACTAAGAATCTGTCTGCCTCGCTAGCAGAGTTCCAGCACTTGGATGCAACTGGCCTGGAGAGGGGCAGGGGGAGGATAAGGCCTCAGGTCTGTGGCGTGAGCTGTGCGTTGTACATTGCATGAGAAGGGGACTGCTGAGATGTGCCCGGCCTGCACGTCCTGTGTGCAGAAATAAGCCAGGTTGACCCACATAGAAAGCTAGACCTGGAAAGAGTCCACTGTGCTTCCAGAAAGTCCCTTAGGCTCCATCTGTTCCTCAGAACATTGTAAAGCGAAGGACTGAGGTTGGGTCCTGAGGTTGCATCCAACTGAGATAATTCAGTTCTTTCTGCCCAGCAGGGTTCCAGTTGCAGCGAGCTTTAGCCACCGTGCAAAGTGATTGAATGGTATTGAATGGTGTCTCTGGTGTTAGGAGCGGATCACAGCCTGGCTTTTGGTGACTGTGTGCTGTGACTATGTTGACTTTGTTGGTCGTGTCTGATAAGTAAGCATGCCACTGGCCTTTGACTTGCTGGGTGCCCTGGTAATGCATTGTGAGAACAGCTTTAATATATCATGTTTCCAGAGTGACTTCTTGGACTTTCTGCTAAACTTCTGTGCAGTTTCAGCATCTTACATAAAACTCATTCTGAAGGGAAAAATTGGACATACAGTGGACAGTGCATTTACTAATACAATGTCAATGTTCCTCTATTCTCTGCTTTTATTGAATTCAAATGCTGTTATCTCATAGTTCTTCCCCAATCAGGCAAACAAAATGCTATAAATCATATGAATTGTGTAAATTATAAAAGTATCAAAGAATAACAGTAAGGCAAGGACTCAGGGGAGAAATGTCTCCTGGATCTCACGATAAAAGCAGTCTTTGCTTTGTTGTTTAGCTATAAATCCATTGTGTAGCAAATATTTTCTCTACTGTCACCTACTTGACATCTAGAAATTGTCCTCAGGAGAGTCAGAAATTGTAACTCCATCCACTTTCCTTTCTTGTGTGAGTTGCAGGCCCCTGAAAACATTGCCTTTAAACGTTAAGAAAATAAATCCAGCAGATGCCAACCAGCCCCAAGGAGAGCCACGTGGCCACTTCAGCTGGCAGATAGCTTATTTGGGATGGTGGGAGTTTGCAGAGGAAGCAGAGAAGTGGCTGTGAGCTGCACCTAGCAGACATAGAGGAGATGGAAAAGGGGAGCGGCGTGCTGATTTCACGCATCCCCGAGGGCGATGCATGAACCAAGGAAAGCGCCCTCCAAGCATTTCCAGGGCCCTGTCTTCTCATAGACGCATTATTCCGAGATTACAATCAGAAGGTATCACACGTGACTCCTGTGAGACATGAGTTCACAGAACTTTTAGGAATTTCACACCCACAGTGATTTTAGGAGAGGCATTTTCTCAAAGTGCTTTGGCATGACAGACAAGTGGTTGGGTGTGGGAACCCCATGCAAAGAGCTATTAAAGGCTCAGGAATGACAAACTCGTAAAGATCTTTCCCTACTGTAACAGTAAGATTTAATTCACTATTTGGTCTCACTGCCTTGGTAGACCTTACTGTTGCCTGGACTGATCAGAGAGTGTCAGGTTGGTCTGATTCACACAAAAGTCACATTAGTGGACCTCAAATAAATTATGAGAAGATGGCTACATTTAGGGTGCCCTTGGCTTCCTGTGATAATACCTGAGCCAGCGTAGTCATCACTATTGAGTCGCTTGTATGTATGTATGTATGTATGCATGTATGTATGTATGTATGTATTTAATTATTTGGTACAGGGTCTTGCTACACAGCTCAAACTCATAGTGATCCTTCTGTCTTAGACTTGGTGCTGGGATTACAGGGGTGTGCCACCATACCCAGTTTGGGGGCCAACATGGCATGCTTGGGTTCTGGGGCCCCTCACTATATGCAGTATTGGGGATTGAACCCAGATCCTTGTGCTTGGTGAGCAAGCACTTAGACCACTGAGCTATCACCCTAGTGTATAGCTCTCATTCTAACACCCAATGAAACTATAGCAATGTCCAAACTCACAAATGTCTATAATAAGTTATTTTGCTGATGCTAGTATTTGGAGAATATAGCAGAAAATAGTTAAAACTGTATAATCTCTTTATATCACTTATTTCAGTTAGTGCTAATATCCTATAAACTAAGCAAACGTCCCATTCAAAGATGAGAAATGTGAAGTTGAGAAGAATTGAGTAGTTTCATCTTTAATCACAGGGTTTGGCATTTTTAACTTCAAAAGCTGTAGTTCTGGGTTTTTTAAAAATTGTCTTTTTGGATAATAACTGGTCAATATTTAAGTGTTTTTTTCAAAAGTACCTTTCCAATCATCTGTTTCAAGCAGATTAAATAGCATAGTAGCATCACAGCAATAGACATGAAGAGATATTTTTCCCATGCCAATTTTTAAAATATTGTTTAAAATTGGAAAGAAGAATATACTGAAATTTGGATTTTTTTTTAAGCTGGACTAAAATCAAATGAGAGATTGTATTCTGATCTGCCTTTCTATACCTCTATCAATTGCAGACTAGGCTAAATTTCCAAACCAATTTTGCTCTGAATTAAAATTGCCCTTCATTAAATATAAAAGAATGAAGCAGGAGATAAGCAGAGTGCAAGTGAAACAAGTATTATCCATCTGTAGCCCCCAACTCTGTGCCCTGCATCATAATGGAAGAACACGTTTACTATATCCTATTGCCTGTCCTTGCAAGAATTCTGCAAGATATGTTGTACTGAGCTCATTTTACAGATAATAAAACTGAATTAGAATGAAGAACCAGTGTCCCTATTTCTCTCTCTATCTCTATCTCTCTCTGTGTGTGTGTGTGTGTGTGTGTGCATGTGTGTGTATGTGTGTGTGTGCCCACTGCACTAAGTGTGAGCAGAACCTAAAATGAGCATGGTGTTCACCACAAATATTTTCCATAAAATCATGCTTGTGTCTCTCACTAGGTAAATTTGTCATGCTGCAAGATCAGAAAACAGGAATTCTTATTACAGTGGGAGGGGAGCTCCCTAATTCTCATTCAATTCCCTTTCTACTGCTAGGACAACGAGGGGCAGCTATTTATTCTGAGCAAAAAAGGAAAACGCTTGTTAGAGAATGGGGCCCAATTCTGGGAGGGCGGTGCTGTGCACACTCTGCTTATCAGGGAATACCTGATGCAATTGGCT
>PVJA010025764.1:0-18958 GCA_004027025.1 Myocastor coypus
CCGGCAGGATGGGTCAGTGGTCTAAAGCGCCTGCTTGAGAAAGCTTGGGCGGCTTCAGGGACCTTGGTTCAATCCCCGGCACCACATGCTGCGCCAGCCCCCCTCTCAGGGTGGTCTGAGCCAGCCATAAAAATGAGTGAATAAACAAAGGTTCTGAAACAAGAAAAAAAAAAAAAAAAGAACAATATGCAGTGTCCATAGGGAAGAAGTCCCAAAGAAGATGTTTTATCCAAAGCTCACTATGGTCCCTCTCCCCCTCCCTCCACTACTCTGAAAGGCATCTGATCCCCACAGTGTGTGGGACCTCCACAGCACCTGCCTGCTTCTTGAGAACAAAGGCAGCCCTACAGGCCCAGCATTTTGGAAGGCTGAAACAGGAGGGCTGCAGGGTGGAGGTCAGCTTGGGCAACTTGCGGGTTTAGTGAGACCCCACTTCAAAATTTAAAAAGGCTGGGGATGTAGGTACGGGCTAAGACTCTCAGTTCAATCCCCAGTGCTGCAAACCAAGAAACAAACAAAAACCAAAACAGCAAAAGAAAATATTGAATAAAAGGTGTTTCTTTGGAAATACAGGCTATGTTTTCACAAAATTTATATGTTATTTTAGAACAGAAAGAGATGGTTTAAAAATCCAAATTGAAGATCTAGATAGGATGCTGGAAGGCCCTCTACACATGACTGTATGACTTTCTACCTTGCTGGTAATGTGGCTAGAGGAAGGGGGTAAAAGCAAAAATTATGAGAATATCATATGTAAATAACCATGATTAGCATTTTTCACTCGTAGCAAGTATTCTGAAGTGGGTACAAATTCATGCACAGCCCAGCCTACCGCCAAGAACAGGCCCACACCATGCAGAACACACTCTCACAGCAAAGCCTCTGCAGAAGCCAGAGTGCTTTTGCTTTTTAAATTTCTAGTTAGCAGTTATATCATGCATGCTGGGAAACTGTGATTAAGAGACAGTGTCATTTGTAGACTGAAAACCTCACAGGCAAAGAAACAAGTTTTGAAGGTTAGGTTCAGATGAGTCATTTTAAGTTAAGGGATGCTTTTCAGGGGAGTAAAAAGGCTATTTCTAAATTTTAAATGATCTACCTACCTACCTACCTACCTACCTACCTACCTACCTACCGTCTTGCTGTATATACAGCTCAGGCTGGTCTTCAACACCTAGCAATCTTCCTGCCTCAGCCTCCCCAGTGCTGAGACTAAAGGCACACACCACCATGCCCGACATCAATTTCTTTCTAATTACTTGGCTGGTTAAAGTCCAAAAGGGCAAAATTATGAGAAGCCCAATAAGAATCAGTTATATAGACTGTGTTTCACAGATATGGAGTATACCCCCAACTAAGTCAATGCAACTGTTAGCCCAGCAGCTGTAAGCAGCAACCTAGTCAAAGAATGTGGCTCCATCAGTGAGACATCATTTCCCACTACTAGAAATGAAGTCTGTGCCTGCAGTGCTGATCTGAGGCCACCATGCCCAGAGAAGAAGACAAATTGTTTATTTGATCTAACAGCAGCTTAGATGTTTTGTTCCCTCAGCAGAACTATATAGATATTTTTTAAAATTAAAACAACTCACATAATAAGCTAGACATGACTATTTTCTTTCCTATCATAAATCCTTACTTCATATAATTAAAATTTGGCATAACCTTTCCACACAGGAGGCCCTTTTCCCCTGGCAGTAAGTGCTAGGAATTGAACTCAGCCTCACACATGATAGCAAGTGCTCTATCACTAAGATAGATCCCCCTTTCTTAGAAAGCACAATTGTTTTAAAATTACGGAGGATGGTAATAGGGTTTGTAGTTAGCTTTGCCTAAAACCCAAGGTCTGGTGTGCTGAGAAAAAGGCATGCATCCAAGTCACCAACCTTCTCAAACTGGACACGAGGCACGCCCTAGCTACAGAAAGCATGTAAGTAGCAGTTACAGGTTTTCATGCCAACAAATGAGTGATTAAAGAGAGTGATTAGAGTCTGGTTGGAACCAAGGCACAAGCTTTTTGCCTTTTGGATGCTGATTCAAAAGCCATAAGCACACACATTTTCCATGGCAGGCTCATACCACTGAATTTAGGTTGCCGGGGTCTCTCTCGTTCCTGGACTGCAGACTTTGGTAAAAGTGGAGTAAGTCCTCGGGACTTGGTAGGTCGCATGTAGCCTTTCATTGGTTCAGCCATTCTCCTTTTATCTTCCTTTCTCCCTTCAGCCAGGGTCTTTGGTTCAGATCTTTCTGCGATTTTCTGAGGTGCTTCCACAATGCTATCATTGAGTTCTGGGAGCTGAAGCCCCTTAGAAGCACTCTTTACAAACTTATCATCCATTCCGGCGTGAGGAACTTCAACTTTGCCACATAAGACATTGGAATGGAGTTCTGGTGTTGTCTGCAACATGCACTCTAATGCTACAACTTTACAAGGCAGACTAATTTCTTTTGATTTATCTTTCTCATCTTTTTGAGACAAAAGAGTTAAATCTATCTCCTTCTCCAAATTCTCTGAACCTCTGGAATCTCTGTCCTTTTCATTTTGGTCTGCACAGAAGTTTAGTTTTTGTGCTTTGTCTCCCAGTAAGTCAGGAATCGGGGCTGGAACAGAGCCTCTCTCAGCTGTCTGCTCTGGGTTCACTGGAGATGCTGGGAAGCCACCCCAGTCTACCTTTGCTCTGAGACCTTGGGCCTCTCCTGACAGGTTCTGGTCCGCAGGCACTCCTGTAAGGTGACCTTCTGCTGGCTCTGCAGTCTGCTGTCTTGAGCACTTAGAAGCATCACAGTGCCCTGACTGAGATTCTCCCAGCACACGCCCTTCATCTGTCTCTGGCTCATTTTGCATAGGACCATCAAGCTCACCTTGATTGTTATAGCAGGGATCTCTATTACCAGTAACTGTCTCTAGGATTGCTGTGGAAGTTGGGGAAACTCCTGCTCTATTTGTAGCAGACAGAACAGCAGAGGTGTCCTTGGGTCTTTCTTGTTCTGGGACTCCATCTTTCTTGTAGCTATCTTTTACTAATAATGTGGAAATTGGGACTGGAGCTATTTCCTGCCCAGGTTTTGCCAAGGTGTCTGGTAAGGAATCCCTTCCCTTTACTACTGGAGGAGTGGGAGATGGCAGTTTTTCACAGGCGGCTGATTCCAGAGTTTCTGAAGTAGCTGACTTATTTATCAGACCTGGCAGTGTGCTGGGACAGGTAAATGTAATATTTCTATTTTCGTCCACATAGCCCATCCCTTCAATTTTGTGGTTCCCTGTGGTTTCCATGGCAACATGCATTTTTGCTGCATCTATCTTATTTTCCAGAATGTGCTTCTCAGGAAAACTATTTTTAAATTTTTTATTTTTTCCATCATTATTCCTGTTATTTGATTTGTCAGCCACCGCAGTGTGTCCCTTGGCTGCATCCATCTTGATCTCCTCAGATACTACAGAGGGAACACATTCTGCCACTTGAGTTTGGTCTGGAGAGCTCATGTCTGTCACTCTGGCAGCTGGTTCCTGAATTGTGTGTGTTTTGCTCTCCTCAAGAGTCCCAAGTTCAACAGAATTAAGTTCAACATTCTTACTCTTCCTGTCGACTATTTCTTCCATGGGTACATCTGATTTTTGTGAGAACATAGGGTCTGGCGCTTTAGGGAAAATGAGGTGCAGTTCCTTGTTTTTCAGGGAAATATTAATAGTATTGTCGCCGTCCTTCTCCACAAAAGGTGAGTAGAGGTTTTCCTCCTTGTCCTCCACTCTAGCAGTCTGAATGGGATAATTATTTTTAAACTTTTTGGTTTTGCCTTCATTATCTCTCTTTCTGGGCTTTTCAGAAATCCAGGGAGTTGACTCATGATCCACCCAAGACCACTTTCCTTGCTCGCCATGATTAGTGACACCAGTATTTTTGACTGAGGCTCTGCTCTCTATCCTATTAGCATCAGAAAGCTGAGGCAAGGCTGACCCATTTTCCAAGTGACTCAGGCCCTGAATAGCACTTCCAACCCCCAGGTTGCTCAGCTCCTTGGGCTCCTCCATCAACCCTGCCTCGGGCAGACCAGTCAAGGTCCCAGTTAGCTTTGAAGAGCTCAGCCCCAGTCCTGCTCTCCTATCTTCAGTAGTCAGCCTCTCAGTCTTAGGGACAGGTTCAGTTGGCCCCAGAACAGCCCTTCGATCCTCACCATCTAGCAAAGGCAGCTCCAATTTTGCTCTCCCTTTCCCAGCACCCACCCTCACTCTTCCAGAACTTCCCCGCTCTTTCTTGCTTCTGCTATCACCTGTTACTCTCTTTACCGGCTCATTCCCTTGCCCAGATGCCTGACCTAACACTTGCCCCTGTGATTGTTCAAAAGCAAACATACTGATTTCTTCTCTTGGCTTGGAAAGTGTTTCCTTTTTTGATTCCTTAATCTCTCTGGCTTCTTCTGAAAATTCCTTCTGCTTCACATCCTGCAGTTTAGTCATTTTACTTTCAACCTTCCCTTCTTTTAGACTATTTTCTATTGGCTTATTTGTTGTCAAAGTGGCTGTCAAATTAGGCAGTTCTTTTACTAATGAGGGTTTTAAAACTGCACCGATAACATTCTGGTCCAAGACAGGTGAGCAAGTCACACTCTCTTCGGGTCTGATCTGCAAAGGAGCTGCCAGTGTGTGTGCAGGCACTTCAGTCAGGGGTCCTTTCAGACCAAGAGGGCTCCCTCTCTGGCTTTTATCTATAGAAGTCTTCAGGAGCGGTGCAGGTTTGGGCTTGTATTCATCATGCTGTGGCAGTTTTTCTTGACTCTGTGTCACTGAACTGCTATCTTTTCTCTCTCCCTCTGTTTTTAGTTTGGAATCAGCACCAACTGCAGTTGCTCCAGGGTCTTCTGGAGATGAAGGAGCTCTAAGACTCTCTGAGATGAAATTCTTGCCTACCTGTCTGGCTGCTCTGGAGCCAGGCACATGCTCCCTTCTCACGTTTTCTTTGGCAACAAATCCATACTCTGGGCCCAGCACAGCAGACTGGCTGGAGAGAACACCAGCTTCATGGGAACTAGTGGCAGAGGAATGACTCTTAGGCTCTTCTGCACTGCTGTCATCCCACTGACCACCCACCCGGGGTTGAGCATATCTCTTTTGCTTTGGTTTCTTCTTCTTTTTCTTCAACATCATTGGGGTGCTTTCTGTATCCCAAGCCTCCCTGCCAAGATCCCTCTGGGGTTCAAGGAAGTCAGTGTGAACGCTCTTCTTTTGGCCCTCAGGCTCACCACAGTAAGATGAGCCAGAGACCCAATCCGACTCGGCCCAAGGGCCAGGCCCTGGCCTGGACTCAAGAGTCTTCCAAGGAGGAGAGCCTCCCGGCAGCTCAGGAAGGACCCCGGCAGGCCTGGGCCGGGCTGCCCTGCGGTCACTGGGTTTGCAAACTTGTCTGCCTTGTGTGAGAGGGGCACCTGCAACACATGAAGTCAGCTAAAATTCCAACAACAAATTCCTTGTTATTATTCCTTTAAAAGGTTCACTTAGAAGACAGTTAAGTAGTCCATTTTCACCATCATAGTTTTTCAAACATTTTTCAGCCCTTAACTAGGTTTAGCAGAGGTCATCCTCTCGGCCCTGGGTCTTTTTTGTCAAAGATACTTATTAAACTTTCAAATACTTCAAATCTTTAAACCTTTGTAATAAGCACAGCATTATAACTCTCATAATAAGCCTGAAAATCTCATTTATTTTGCCATTATTCTTAACTCATCCATAAGTCCCCATTCTGCTGGTCCTTTTTTTGACATTTATCTTATTGACTGAACAAACTTATTAATGATTTTCAATAGAATTTACAATCCTAAGAGTCTATTATTAATATTACATGAATCTCTATCAAATTAACAAGCTTGGCTCTGGGAAGTAGACCAGAAGGCCAGAGTTATGTTACTTAAATGAAAGAAAAAAACAAAACAACAACAACAAAAAAAACAGTGAATTTGTTTTTTGGCCAGAAAAAAATTCTACTCATTTCAGAAGCAGAGCTTCCTACTTTGCAAGATAAGTATGTTAGATTTCAATGTTCTGTTCCTAAATGTACTTCCCAACAGTCAGAGAAACATAATGTTAAGCAGTTTGAACCCAGTTACAACACTCAGAATGAGCATCCTTGGAGAAGGTCCAGAATCACAATATAGATCCAAGTTCCTAGCAAGGAAGAGCAGGCTAGGATTCTTCCTGATAAGTCTGACCCAGCAAACAGGTTGAAAACAACTTTATTTTGTATTTATTTATTTATTTGCTTTTTGTCTTTTGGAACCAAGAATCAAACTTAGGACTTTGCACCTGCCAGGCAGGCGCTATACTGCTGCCCTACATTCCCAGCCTCAAACAACATCATAATGTTTAAAAATAGTACCTTTCATTCTGGCCCCTATTTTTTTAATGTCTTCTAAGTCCTACTCTAAATAAACTTGATATCTCAGGTTAATACAGCTACCCTCAAAAATAAAGGCTGTGGTACTCTCCAAATACTTGTACCATTTAATTTACGAACAATCAGCAGCTATTTGGTGCCATCTCTTATTTTATTTGCTTCTATTATTATGTACATCTGTGTTTTCAGAGTTCACTCCTGGGAACTCCTCATTTCATCCAAGTTATAATATAATAGTAACTCAAAGGGAAGGACTAAGACTTAACTATCTATTTGCCATGATATAATCTATTTTGTGTATAATTAGCAAGCACTTAGTAAAATAAACTGATACGTTCAGTCCTCAAGATAACACTAAAGAACTCATTCATTTAGCTACTGTTAGGTGCTAGACAGAAGGCAAATTACTACCAATCTGAAGTGAAATAAATTATGACCATAGTTCCCAAGGAGCTCATGTTCCGATCAGTCACAGAAAGGAAAAAGTCAATAACCATATTCCTGTTTCTAGCTTATCATCAAAAACATATCATCCTTGGGGCCTGGTGGGATGGCTCAGTGGTCTAAGGCGCCTGCTTGGGAAAGCTTGGGCAGCTTCAGGGACCGCGGTTCGATCCCCGGCACCACATGCTGCGCCAGCCCTGCCCTCAGGGCAGGCTGAGCCGGCCATAAAAAAATGAGTGAATAAACAAATAAAGGTTCTGAAACAAGAAAAAGAAAAAAAAAAAAAATTAAAAAAAAAAAAAAAAAAAAAAAAAAAAAAAAAAAAAAAAAAAAAAAATTAAAAAAAAAAAAAGAAAAAACAAAAAAAACATATCATCCTAAAGATCACTGAACAATGATACTGTAAACTTCAAAGTGTCTTAGCATAGAACCTCAAAGTTCATATAATGATTATCTGGAGATCTCACTGGCAAGATCCAGATGGAGAGCAGGAGACTGCATTACTCTTATTCCTGACCTGTAGGGTGCTATGGAGCCACAGAACACACGGAAGGGTTTATAGAACAGCTGACCAATTTATTCAGCTGCCAGTTTCTGAGCAAAGTTATATACAGTAAGTAACATGACAATGACCAGAGAGAACAGTGACAAGCTGAACCCAATCAAAAATGTCTCTTGATCTGATGAAGTAGTAACTTGAAAATACGTAACAAGCTTTTTGCCTTGAAACAAACTGAGATCTGCTGAAGCAACAAAAGTGACTTCTTAAGCTACACTGCTGATTAACAACACCTAACCAGGGAGAAAGGGAGATGTGCCATCAGCACCAGGTCGTTCCTGGGTTAAGCTGCTTCAAAGAGCCCATTTTGTTTTCCTAACTTACCTGAAGTCTGTGAAGAAGGGTCAGAAAGCTGACTGTTGAGTGGTTTCTTTTGTTCTAATTTCTCTAACCCAGATTCTTCACCTTTTGCTGAGCTGTATTTTTGGTCTGTGCCTTTGGTAGGTTCTAAAGGCAATAGTAAAAACTATGTAAGTTTTAGAGAAACATTATTTTAACTGCCTTTGCAAAACACCAGGTTTTGAGAATGGGAACCTGTGTGTGTGTATGTGTGTGTGTGTGTGGTTTTTTGTTTTAGAGACAGGATCTTGCTATGCAGCCCAACCTGGCCAAGACCTCAAGATCTCCCTATTTATCTCAAGTGTAGTGCCTCAGATTAGTAATCCTTGGATTGTGGGAGACTGAAGCAAGGGCAACTTAACAAGACCCTGCCTCAAAATTAAAAAAAAAAAAAAAAAAAAAAAAAAAAAAAAAAAAAAAAAAAAAAAAAAAAAAAAAAAAGGGGCTAGGGAGATAGCTTAGTAGAATAAGACCTAGGCAAGGACAAGTCCCAAATTTGATCCTGGTACTATAAAAGAAGGAAAAACAAGGGGAAGGGAGGGGAGAGGAAGAGGAGGGGAGGGGAGGGGAGGAAGGAGACAGAGAGAGAGGAGAGGAGAGGAGAGGAGAGAGAGAGGAGTAGGAAGAGGAGGAGGAGGAGGAGAAAAAGAGAGGAGAAAGGAGCGCAGGATTCTGAGTTCAATCCCGAGTACCACAAAGAAAGAAAGAAAGAAAGAAAGAAAGAAAACTAGAAGGACTGTGTATGTAGCTCAAGGGGAAGACCCTGGGTTCAGTTCTGAGTACTGGAATTACAAGTATATACCCCCACACCTGCTGATGGGAACTTTTTTTTTTTTGGGGGGGGGGGCTGTTTTTAAGGAATTTTCCAGTAGAAGGCAGAAAAGTTGGAAGGTAGTTAGCAGGGTTTTTCTTTTGTCTTTATTTTTTCCCTTTACATAGGGTCTTGTTATGTTACCCAGGTTCTTTTGTGTGTGTGTGTGTGTGTGTGTGTGTGTGTGTGTGTGGGACCAGGGTTCGAACTCACAACCTCACACTTGCCAGGCAGCCACTTGTACCATGGAGCTATCTCCCCAGCCCTTCATTTTGAAATTCTCTTCCCTGAATCTCCCAAGAGATAGGATAAAAAGCTTTACCACACCTATTTTTGTCTCATTTTGGGAATGACCCAAATGAAATAGTGTTAAATTGGTAAGAGTAACGGATAGGTAACATATATGAGTAGGAAAGATGAGGTGGAAACTAGTGCCAAGTAAAAGAAAAAGATGGTCTTCATTAGCAATCATTTGCTTATGCAAACGGGAAAGAAAGCAAGGTCTGTGACTAAAGATACAAGGCTTAGGTTAGATATGGTCAATGAAAGCTTGTGGATGTTTCATTTTGTTGTGTCTGTTATCAGGATGGAAACGGGGAAGACCAGCAGAGAATAAGGATAGACAAGATGCTGGAGTTGAAGAAGGGGACAGTGGAGAAGAGCTGTCAAGGAGAGGAAGAACATGAACAGACATGGACAGCACAGTGAGTCCACCTTCACCTTACCTGGAATGACATCGGTCCCTTTTCCTCTGGACACTAGACCTTAGAAACAATAAGGAGAGAGTAGTCGGGTGTGGTGGCGCACACCTGTAATCCCAGCACTCGGGAAGCTGAGGCAGGAGGATCAATGCAAGTTCAAGAGCAGCCTGGGCTACAAAAATGAGCTTAAGGCCAGCCTGAACTGCACAGCGAGACCCTGTCTCAAAAAAAAAAAAAGAATAAGCAGATAAGCAGAGAGCCGTACCTGCTGCAATCAGGCCAGGAGGTGCAGGTGACCATCCCTCACTCTGGAGTGACGTGAGCTGGGGATCCTCACTTAGCCCTTCCTGGCTCTGTGCTATCTCCATGTCTTTCTGAACTGGTGCCACCTCTGTTTCTAAACGTTGTGCGACATCCTTAGCTGGAGTCACACTGTTGACCAGAGTCACATCTGCACCAGGGAGCAGCACTACATCCTCACCCAGGGTCACTTCTGTTTGTGGAGTCAAAGATGCATCCTTGATTGAGGCCATCTCCTTTTCTAGCAGAGGAGTCACAGCCTTGACCTGGGTCACTTCTGTGTCTGGCAGTAGAGTCACATTCTTGCTCAAGGTCAGCTCTGTTTCATGGGTGGTCGCACTATCTTTGCTCAGGGCCATTTCCACTTCTTGAAGAGGACCCATATCTTTGCTCAGGATCATCTCTGTTTCTAAGAGTGCAGCCATATCCTTCACTGGGCTACCCTGTCTCTCCAAGGGCAGAGCCACATCCTCAGCCAAGACTACTAGGGGTTCTGGGGGCATGGCCACATCCCTTGCCAGAGCCACCTCTGTTTCTGAGGACAAAGTCATCTCCTTGGCTGGAGATACTTCCACAGATAATATACTGTCCTTAGCCAGTTCTGTCTCTATTTCAGAGGGTGACACCACACCCCTCACCAGAGTGATATTTGTGTCTGTGGGTGGAACCATGGTGTGCTGTGGGGCCAAATCCTTTGGTACAAGTGGTGCACTCTCTATTATATCCACATCTGGGGCCACTTCTGGTTCTGTGGGCACATCCTTAGGCAAAGACACATCTATTCCTGTGTGCAATATGGCATCCTTCTTTGCAGCAGCCTCTGTTTCTATGGGTAGTGCCATGTCTTTGTCCAGAGATATATCTGATTCAGTTGATGGCTGTGTGTCCTTGACTAGTGTCACATCCAATTTGGGGGGTTGTTCTGTAACTTTAGCCGATATCACTTTGGATTCTGTGACTGTTTCTGTTTCTCTAGATGGCGCCATGTCAATTGTCTTCTGTTCTGTCATCTCATCTAATGCTTCTGTCAGCAGCTGCTCTTTTCCTGATGCCATTTCCATCTCCTTAGCCAGCTCTAGGGAAATAAACATCAAGACCCTAAATAAGCATCTAGCTCTCCACTCAGTTCTGCATTTAAAACTTACTTTCTTGGGTCATGAGGGTATTTGGCTTTGGGGACTGTGGAGGACCACCCGAGCAGCTGTTCTTAAAAGAGCAACTGTCTCCATGTTGGCTGAGCTCGATATCTCCAAAACAAGCCAGGCGTGGCGGTGAATGCCTGTAATCCCAGCACTTGGGAGGCTGAGGCAGGAGGATAGGTGAGAGTTCAACACCAGCCTGGGCTGCCAAAGTGAGCTCAAGGCCAGCCTGAACTGCATAGCGAGACCCTGTCTCAAAACAAAACAAAACAAAACAAAACAAAACAAAAAGATATCCCCAAAACATTAGATACTGTCTCAACAGCATAATGTAAATTATTTTCTCTGCATATGGCAGAGGTAAATGTAGGCCAACTACCCAGCTCAGCTCACAGTATTCACCTACTTCCCAAAATTCTCAGTTATTCCTGCTCAAGCCATTACCTCTCCACTGAATAAAACCTGGTTATGGCCCTGAGTCACTCTCTCTGTTCCGGAAAGCTATCTTCATGGCTGGACTTAGGGCGCCTTGGCTTCCCAATGATTACAAATATGTTTTAGTGTCATTACTTTCACCATGGGTTGCACTAGGAGTGGTAGGTTGGAATTAACTTTTTTTTTTTTTTGTCTTTTTGAGACAGGGTCTCGCTATGCAATTGAGGCTGGCCTTGAGCTCACTTTTGTAGCCCAGGCTGGTCTCGAATTCGCACCGATCCTCCTGCCTCAGCCTCCCAAGTGCTAGGATTACAGGCATGAGCCACCATGCCCGGCTGGAATTAACTTGATGGAATTCCAATAACATATCTTTGGGATTATAAATACTGACTTCTTGACTTCTTGGATCAAGATGAGAACCTGGAGAGGACTCCTACAGGGGACCACCAAATACAGTTGGTTGAATTTGTGGGTGCTCCATGTTTTATGATAATCCCAACACTTAAAATATATAATACAAAAGAACAAGTAGTATGGGAGAAAAGGCAAAAGGAGGGAAAACACAGGCTTCAAAATGCATCTTACTAATCAGTAGTGGGACAGAAATATTTCAGTACTTGTGTGATCAAGAAAAGTATCCCAGAGTTCTAAATTCACATTAAATTAAAGGTCCTTGTTCTTGCAAGAAACTCTTCAGGCTCACTTGTACACACACACCCCTCCAGAGGCAGGAAGAACTACGAAGGCAAGACTTAATGCAGTCCATCCCCAAAGCCTGGGTATCTCATACACAGGCACACACAGAGCAGTCACAGCAAATAGAACATGTGGGACCCTCCCACCATGACTTTTTATTATCTGAGAATTTGGGACATACAATCTTCTCAAAAAAGACCTTTGAGTTTCCTTGTCCCCATCTCAATTTGAGTTTGAATTTCTTTATAGCTTTATCTATTTTTTATTTTGCAATTTCCTGAGAAACAGATAACTCAGGCAACTCTGGACCACACTCTGATTACTATACTCATGCCAACCTTTCATAGTGCAAGGCTTATTCACTCATTCCTTTTTTTTTTTTTTTTTTTTTTGATACAGGGTCTTACTATGTATCCCAGGCTGGCCTCCAACTTGTGGCAATTATCCTGACGTGGCCTCCTCATTGCTGGATTACAGGTGTGTGACACCACAACTAGTCTACCAAGATTTTTTTTCTCTACCAAAATTTTCTTATTCATTATTTTTCTTTCTTTCAATATCCTACTTGTCCAGATACTTTTCAAACGCATGAACTCTGTCAAAGCAAGTAGAAAACTGCCAGTAATTTTCCATTCAGAATTTAACTATTTTATCTTGAAAAATGGACCATATTCTTTTTCTTACAATTTCTTAACCCCAATTATTATAGTTCTACCACAATTTAATTCCCTTCATTATATCACTAATGTAAGCTTTAAAATATCTGTGATAGCTCTGAAAATTTTATTTTTGTCTTCCAGTAAAAAAGCGTCTGATAACTTATACTGACTGGACACTACAACAATTAACTGACAACGCAAGCTTAAGTGATTTACCTGTGCCTGGCTGTGAAAGATCCTGAATGTCCTCTGGGGAAACAAAGCATTCTAACTGTGCAGAGTTTGGGGCCGGCACAGACCATCCCTGAGGTGTAGCAGTGGCAGGAGCAAATGTGTCACAGGAAGACATACCTAATATTGAGACATACATGACAGAGCAAAAAGCAATTTGATATGTTAAATCTGCTATACATATCACCAAGAATACAAAGCCCTGGCACGCCTGGCTGCCCCAAGTACAAAGGCACACAGCCCGCGCTTGCTCCCCGCTGCTGCTGTCTTGGCGCCCCAGCGTGCCCCAGCTCGCCCCACACTCGCCCCGTGTCCGCTGTGCCTCCACGCTAAGGTTTTAACAGACCTCAACAAGATGCCTTCCCAAATGGAACAGGCCATGGAAACCATGATGTTTACATTTCACAAATTTGCTGGGAACAAATGCTACTTAACAAAGGAAGACCTGAGAGTACTCATGGAAAGGGAGTTCCTTGGATTTTTGGAAAATCAAAAATATCCTCTGGCTGTGGACAAAATCATAAAGGATCTGGACCAGTGTCGAGATGGCAAAGTGGGCTTCCAGAGCTTCTTTTCACTAACTGCAGGCCTCACCATTGTATGCAATGATTATTTTGTAGTACATATGAAGCAGAAGGCAAAGAAGTAGCCAGATGTGAACATTTAGTCTTGCCCTGATCAGAGTTCTCCCAAAGGGCCACTAAGGCATCTGCCCCTCGGTTTCCCCTTGTATAAAGATGTCATGAGCAGATCAGTATCCTTAGAAAATGTACAAGCAAAGCCGGGCGTGGTGGCGCACGCCTGTAATCCCAGCACTCAGGAGGCTGAGGCAGGAGGATTAGTGCGAGTTCGAGACCAGCCTGGGCTACCAAAGTGAGCTCAAGGCCAGCCTGAACTGCAAAGCGAGACCCTGTCTCAAAAAAGACAAAAAAAAAAAAAAAAAAAAAAAAAAAAAAAAAAAAAAAAAAAAAAAAAAAAAAAAAAAAAAAAAAAAAAAAAAGAAAATGTACAAGCAACATCCACCTCTTGTTGGACAGAGAATGGAAAGTTCATGAAATGCAATGTAAGCTTTTGATTTTTGTATTTGCATCCTTTTGCCCTCAATAAAGTCTTTTTTTTTTAGTTAAAAACAAACAAACAAACAAACAAAAAAAACAGGTGTGGTGGTGCACACCTGTAACCCCAGCACTCAGGAGGCTGAGGCAGGAGGATTGGTGCGAGTTCGAGACCAGCCTGGGCCACAAAAGTGAGCTCAAGGCCAGCCTGAACTGCACAGTGAGACACTGTCTCAAAAAGACAAAAAATAAAATAAAAGAAATAAAAAAATAAAAGAATACAAAGCCCTAAGGACCAATAAAAACCAAAGCACTGATGAGTTTTGTTTGTTTTGAGATATGATCTTAGTATGCAGCCCAAGGCTGGCCTCAGGTAGGATATTGTTAGGTCGTTGAGGCTGGCCTTGAACTCTATAGTCCATACTGCACTGAAAATCAGTTATCTTTCTGCCTCAGCCTTCTGAATACTGGGGTTACAGGCATGTCCCACTATACCTAACCCTTTCTATTTTTAAAAAATTTTACTTATTTTAATTAATTAGAAAACTGAATAGTGGCACATACCTACAATCTCAATTTAGGAAGCTGAGGCAGGAGCATTGATCTAAGCTTAAGACAGCCTGGGCAGCCTGACCTACATAGTGAGACCCTGTCTCAAAAAACAAAAACAGAGGAGAAAAAAAAAATTTTTTTGTCTTTGTTTCAGGGTTTACAGGGTATTCAAGGTCTCACTACACAGTACATACATAGGACTGACTCATAGTGATCCTCCTGTTTTCAGGCTCCCAAATGCTGGGATCACAGGCACATGCCACCATACCCAGTCTCAATCCCACCCTGGGGTGGGGAATACTGGAGATGGAAGCCAGGTCCTTTGTACTGAGCTATATTCCTGAAAAAAAAAAAAAAAAAAAAAAAAAACCAACCTTTTGTGTGTTGGATATCAAACCCAAGCCCTTCTACATACAAGATAAGAACTCTACTACCAAGCTACATCCCCAGCCTGCCAACATTTTCTATTTTGAGACAGATTCTCAGAGTCTCTTAAATTCCTATAATAAGGCTCAAACCTCTTGAGTACTGAGTTTACAGGCACATGCCACCAGGACTAGCAGTGCTAAAAGTTTTAAAAGCCCATGCTACTGACATTCTTCAGGTTTTAGGTAGTTGTCAATAGGAAGGAAAGTATCATTAGACCATAGTAGTGATCAACATTTATTGGCTATCTTACTATAAAGTTCCAATATAAACTAGGCATGGTGGTATACAGCTATAATCCTAGTTATGAGGAGGCTGAGGGAAGAGGTTTACTACCTGCATCAGACTCTGTCCCAAAATAAAAGCAAAATAAACAAAAAAGCTGGACACAGTGCTGTAGGCCTATAATCCCTTTGGAAGACTGAGGCAGGAGGAGCACAAGTTTGAGCCTTGCTATGGGAATTTAAGAGACTCTGAGAGTCTTTCTCAAAATAGAAAAGGTTGGCAGGCTGGGGATGTGGCTCAGTGGTAGAGTTCCTACCTAGCATGTAGAAGGTCTTCTGTTTGATCCCCAGCACCATGAAAGTTTGGAGGTGGGGGGTTTGTCAGGGATATAGCTCAATACAAAGGCCCTGGCTTCAATCCCCAGTATTATAACTAATTAATTAAAATTTTTTTTTTTTTGTTTTTGTTTTTTGAGACAGGGTCTCATTGTATAGGTCAGGCTGCCCAGGCTACCTTAAACTTGAATCAATGCTCCTGCCTCAGCTTCCTAACTTGAGATTATAAGCATGTGCCACTATATTCAGTTTTCTAATTAATTAAAATAAGTAAAATTTTAAAAAGATAGAAAGAGTTAGGTATAGTGGCACATGCCTGTAACTCCAACATCTGGAAGGCTGAGATGGAAGGATAACTGATTTTCAGTCTAGTCTGGGCTGGTGAGTTCAAAGCCAGCCTCAACTACATAGTGATACCCTAGCTGGAAAGAAAAGAAAGACAGGTATTCACCTTTGTGACAGAGCCCGTACTTAGCATGTTTAAGGCACTGGGATCAATTCCCAGCATGCAAAGAAAAAGAAAATAAGATTCACAATATGAAAGATTAAACACTAGCAATAGCACAACCAATATGATATGGTATATAGTAATCAACTATGAGCCTTAATTCCTCTGTGAAATGAGATTAACCCTACCTATTATGAAGGTTGTATAAACTATTAACAATAAGACAACCCACGAGAGAACCATTATTATGCTGTCCTATGACATGTACCTTAGATTTAATATCAGCTAGTCCCAGACATTAAGTTCATGACATTTTTTAGTAAACAGTCATGCTATGTTGTCCAGGCTGGCCTGGAATTGCTGGACTCAGGTGATCTCCTACCTTAGCTTCCTAAGTAGTGGTGATTATAGGTACATTGCCAGCCTGGCAAGATTTTACATTTCAGTTATATTGCTACAATTCAGGCAAGACAGACATAAATCAAATAATGCATACTGTATAATATACTGAATAAGGAGCAACTTCTATAGTTCAGAAAAAAATCAGATGGATCAGACTACCACAGGACATCTCGGAGGAGAGGAACAAAGAAAGGGTGGTCATTTCAAGCAAAAAGATCATTGGGTAAAGAAATCATAAAGATGCCAGTATGTCCTGGAGCCAGGAGAGCATATCACACATGGAAAACCAGAATACAATAAACAATGAAACAAAGATATTAAAACCCAATAGAGAAATTTAGAATTTTTTTTTTTTTTTTTTTTTGAGACAGGGTCTTGCTATGCAGTTCAGGCTGGCCTTGAGCTCACTTTTGTAGCCCAGGCTGGTCTCGAACTCACACGGATCCTCCTGCCTCAGCCTCCCGAGTGCTGGGATTACAAGCGTGCACCACCACGCCCAGCTAGAAATGAAGAATAGAGAATGTCTTTTTTTTTTTTTAAATGGCTGGCTCGGCCTGCCCTGGGGGTAGGGCTGGCGTAGCATGTGGTGTGGGGATTGAAGCAGGGTCCTTGCAGATACCTAAGCTTGCCTGCGCAGGCGCTTTACACCATTGAGCAATCTCGCTGGCCCTAGAGAGTTTCTTTTAGGGTCTTAGTTATATGTTGGGTGTGGTGGCACATGCCTGTAATCCCAACACTAGAGAGGCTGAGGCAGGAGATTGTTGTAAGTTCAAGACCAGCCTGTGCTAAAATTCAAGGCCAGCCCATGACAGCCTGATTCAAAAAGTATAAATAAATAAATAAATAAATAAATATTACAGTCTCAGTTAAGTAAATCAGATAAAAACAACAGAAATTCAGAATGGCCAGTATGGGCCGGCAAGATGGTTCAGTGGCCCAAAGTCCCTGCTTAGGCAAGATTAGGCAGCTGCAGGGGCCACGATTTGATCCCTGGCACCACATGCTGCGCCAGCCCACTCCTCCCCCCCGCAGGCTGAGCCGGCCATAAAAATAAATTAATCAATTAATAAATAAACCATTCAAAAATGTATCATCTAGAATAATGTCTTTGATATTTCTAAATGAAGACAATAAATATTATTAATGGCCAATAGAGCAGGAATACTTAGACTGAATTAGAAAAGGGAGTTAGACTGAAGTGTAATGGCACACACTGATAATTCCAGCATTCAGGAGGCTGAGGCAGGAGAATACCTGTAGTTTCAAGGTCACCCTGGGCTAAATAATGACTTAAGAGGTCTTCCTGAATTACGTAGACCCCGTCTCAACCTCCCCACCAAAAGACCCAAAACCCCAAAAGCACACATACAGAAGAAAAGGAGAGAGGAAGGCTCATCTGTAGTGAAAGCAGAGGGGTATGGGGGAGGGGGAGCGCACAGTGTGAAAGAAGACAGACAGTTCAGCAAGATGACCCACTAGCTAGTGAGTTAAAATGACAGGGGTCATGGTCAACATCACCAAAGTACTAAGAGGCCAGAGGGATAACACCAGCAGTCAACTCATTTAGCATCCTTCTTTCCCACAGATTTTAAAAACTTTTTAAAATTATTCTTTTGGTACAAGGCCCTGATGTTCAGCTCAGACTCCTATGTGAGACAAGTGAGACCACCATGCCTAGTCTCAGTAGCTGGGTTGGCAGGGGGCTGGTACTTTCAGAGCCTGACATAGCATGCAGGACTAGGGATCGAATCCGAGTCCTTGCATTTGCCCAGCAGGCACTTACACCGCCAAGCTACTTGCCTGGCCCCTTTCCAGAGATCTTAAGTCTACAAAAAAGTAAAAATGAAATGTATTATCCAGACTATTCACAAATACAAAATTGTAAGCACTGTTTAAGGTGTCTTATTATACAGGTTTCATATAATGAATCTAAGAAACATTTGGCCTTCTCTGTAGAATAAATCCAGATGGAAATCCATACCGTAATGGTCCTCCTGGGGATCATTTTGTCCCATAAATATTGGAGTGTTTGTTGTTCCACTTGAGAGAAGGAGCAGATCTGCCAGACTATCATCATGGTGCTCCTTAAAGGGATCTGAAAGACAGCAGAGATCCAAACTTACCCCAGTGCATGCAATCAGAGGGATTACCACCTCAGGATACCATGTGATGAATATGCTAACCTCCTTGTTGACGATACGCAAGCTGAGAGTGAGACTGCACCTACAGGAACTGGTGATTCTCTTGGGTTATCTAAATAAGCCAACAAATGTATACAACTAAAAGGAAGATTAACATCCTAGATGGTGAAAAGTACAGAAAACCTAAAATTTCAAATACATGTACTAAATAGATTTTTTTTTTTTTTTTTTTTTTTGTCTTTTTTACAGGTTTCACTATACAGTTCAGGCTGGCCTTAAACTCACTTTGTAATCCAAGCTGGCTTGAACTCAGCACCATCCTCCTACCCAGCCTCCTGACTGCTGGGATTACAGGCGTGCACCACCATGCCCAGGTCTCTCTTTTTTTTTTGACACAGGGTCTCACTATGTAATTCAGGCTAGCCTCGAACTCACAGCAATCCTCTTGTCTCAGCCTCCCAAGTGCCTGCATTACAGGATCATGTCATCTCACCTGGCTCTAATACTCCCTTCCCCCTTTCCCTCCCTCCTCTCTCTGTCTCTCTCTGCCTCTCTGTCTGTCTGTCTGTCTGTTTGTCTGTCTCTCTCTCAATATATATATATATATATATATATATATATATATGTATATGTATATGTGTATATATATGGACTAAAGTCCAAAATTTAAGAAC
>PVJA010025764.1:19058-30453 GCA_004027025.1 Myocastor coypus
AAAAAAAAAAAAAAAAAAAAACTTTTAGGGGCCCAGCGGGATGGCTCAGTGGTCTAAAGCGCCTGCTTGGGAAAGCTTGGGCAGCTTCAGGGACCACGGTTTGATCCCCGGCACCACATGCTGTGCCAGCCCTGCCCTCGGGGCGGGCTGAGCCAGCCATAAACATGAGTGAATAAACAAACAAAGGTTCTGAAACAAGAAAAAAATAAATAAATAAAATTTTTAAAAAATAAAATAAAAAATAAAAACTTTTAGGCATTGAAGGACATAACTGAGAGATGGGTAACAAACAATGAATATAATGAGATAAAATGTTTGCAAACCCCAAATCTGATAAACATCTCATATGCAGAACATATACAACTCAGTATAGTAACAGAAAGACAAATTAGAAAATGGTCAAAGAGTCTTTCTTTTTTTTTTTTTTAAATTATATTTATTTATTTTTTTTTTGTTTCAGAATCTTTTTTTTTTTTTTTTTTTTTTTTTTTTTTTTTTTTTTTTTTTTTTTTTTTTTTTTTTTGTGGGACCAGGGTTCTAACTCACGACCTTGCACTTGCCCAGCAGGCACTTGTGCCTCGGAGCTATCTCCCCAGCCCCTGTTTCAGAATCTTTATTTGTTTATTCAATCATTTTTATGGCCGGCTCAGCCCGCCCCAAGGGCAGGGCCGGCACAGCATGTGGTACCGGGGATCGAACCGCGGTCCCTGAAGCCACCCCAGCTTTTCCAAGCAGGTGCTTTAGACCACTGAGCCATCCCGCCAGGCCCCTGGTCAAAGATTCTGAATACACATTTCTCTAAAGAAATATATAGATAAGACCAATAGGCACCTGAAAAGTTGAAAACAAAAACATCATTAGTCATTATATAAATGCAAATCAAAACCACAAGATGTCAATACACTGGCTATAATTTTTTTTTTTTTAAAGAAATATGCTAAGGTTAAAAAATAAAATAAAATAAAAAGCTAGGGCTGGGGAGATAGCTCAGTAGAATAAGTGCTTGCCTGGCAAGCACAAGTTCCTGAGTTCAATCCTAGGCACCACAAAAAAAAAATAAATAAATAAAAAATAAAATAAAATAAAATAAAAAGCTACTAGCTAAAGACTACATAGGATATTGACTCAATTTAGAGGAACTGACCAGAATAAGCAAATGTATACAAGCTAAAGGCAACTGGTGGCTCCTTGGGAATGGAGTACCTAGAGAGCTAATATCATAAGGATACAGAATTTCCTACTATGGTGGGAAAAGTATTCTAAGATTTAAAATTAGAAATTAGGCTGAAGGAAGGCCTGCATGCATGGGAACATGTGGTGCTCACACTGGCAAACCGTTGGCAGGATGTAGCACTATGCCTGGGATATCCTCTGTAGGTCATTCTTTCTTTTTTTTTTTTTTGTAGGTCATTCTTTCTACTAGTGTTAGCTTGGAGCAACTGCAGAGATGCTTTCTAATATATACCTTTTTATTTGAATTTTACAGAAATTGAGTATGAGACACTTTTCTGTTAAGCGAGGATAATAATACATGTTGACAGATAAGAAAGAGAAAAAATGTATTTAGAGGCTCTAGTATTACGCCTGGCAAAAAGCAGGCAATCAACAAATGGCACTGATTATTACTGTAATAATTCCTTCTTGAATAATTAAGGTTCTGAAAGCCAGGTATGGCAGCACAGACTTGTAATCCCAGCACTTGAGAGGCTGAGGCAAGGCAACTACTCAGAATTGAAGGACAGCCTGGGCTACACAGTGAGCTCAAGAGCAATCTGAACTATACAGCCAGACTCTCAAAAAATAAAAATAAAACAAAAAAAAAGTTAGGGCTGGCCTGATAGCTCAGCAGACTAAAGCACCTGTTTAGGCAGAGTGCAGTGGCAGGGATCCCCAATAGGCTGTGCCACCCCCAGCTCCCCCCACCCCACCCTATCCCACCCCTACCCCCACCCCCAGGGCTCACTGAGACATGATTGAGACTTGGTGAGGTGTAATCCCAGCCCCTGGGAGGCTGAAAACAGGAGGATCACTATGACTCCTATCTATGAAGTGAGATCCTATAGATTCTGCCCTAATTACGGGGGGGGGGGGGGGGGGGGGGGGGGGGAAAGGAAGTGTCTAAGACAGTACTGATCTTTTAGTTTTGAATACATGAATTTCAATTAATTTATTAGAAAAACATTTTATATGCAGAATATAAGTGCTTCACATGAAAGGGTAGGTAGGAGGAGATTAAAGGTTAATCACAAGCTCAGGAGGAAAGATGGTACTTTAGTTGTGATTTTTAGTTTGTTTTTTTGACAAGTCTCACAATGTAGCTAGTACCACTGGCCTTGAATTCTCTTATGTAACCCCAGGCTGGTCTCAAACTCCCAGTGATCCTCTTGCCTCAGTTTCCTGAGTGTTGGGATTGTAGGCCTGTGCCACCAGGCCCAGTTTTTTTTTTTTTTTTTTTTTTTTTTTGTCTTTTTGAGACAGGGTCTCGCTATGCAGTTGAGGCTGGCCTTGAACTCACTTTTGTAGCCCAGGCTGGTCTCGAACTCGCACCAATCCTCCTGCCTCAGCCTCCTGAGTGCTGGGATTACAGGCGTGCGCCACAACGCCCGGCACCAGGCCCAGCTTGGTTGTGATTTTTGAACTGTATTTGGCTAAAATATTTTATTTGAGTGATAGGTTCTGGCTCACATTTACTTTGTAGGCATCAGCAAGCCTGCACTTACCAGTCTGCATAGGATTCACCACTTGCCCAGGTTGGAAACCAAAGTCTGCATCTTTTGTCCAATTCTGGCTGTTCTGATATGCTTGGTAGGTCATTGTCTCATCCAGGAATTCCGTGGGAGACCCTTAAGACACGGATGCAAAACAAGTTATAAGACAGCCTATTTTCTACAAACTACCACCTTCAGTTTAATATAAAATAATCTAATATTTTTTTTTTTTTTTTTTTTTTTTTTTTGGTGGGACTGGGGTTCAAACTCACGACCTTGCACTTGCCCAGCAGGCACTTGTGCCTCGGAGCCATCTCCCCAGCTCCTAATATTCTTGTTCTTATTTCCTGTTTGTTTCAGACAGTCTCATTATATAGCTCAGGCTGGCCTTGAACTCACAATTTAGCCCAGTCTGACCTTGAACTTGCAGCAATACTCCTGCCTCAGGCTCCTGAGTGAGTCACCGTACCTTGCTTCAGGAAAACTTAAAAAGTTACTTAAAAAAATAAATTACTGGGGCTGGGGAGATAGCCCAGTAGAATAAATGCTTGCCTGGCAAGTACAAGGTCCTGAGTTCAATCCCTGGTACCACATAAGATAGATAGATAGATAGATAGATAGATAGATAGATAGATAGACAGACAGACAGAATTCTCACACAGACCAACAGATTTAAAGCAAATGAAATTAAAATCGCAGAATTTTTAAAATTTAACAAGCTTATTCCATAATATACATGGAAACTCAAAAATCAAGAAAGCCAGAAATCATTTTAGGAAAAACAAAAGTAAAGGAATTACATTACCTGATCTCAAAAAGTTATTGTAAGTGTACCAATTCATTGTAGTACTAACTACATACTTGGGTAAAATAAATAGGACTAAGTTCAGAAAGAACCTCCTACATAATTATAGTCAGCTGTTTTTCAGCAAATGTCAATAAAATTCAACAGAAAAAGGAAAATTTTTTTTCAGATACAGAAACAATGACATTTATCATTACAGGCTGATTTCTAGCTTCAACTTGAGAGCACCAAAAACATCTCTTTTCTCCTATGATTTTCTTTTCTTTTTTTAAAGAATTTTTTATTTTTATTTATTATTTTTATTCTTGTTTTAGAACCCTTGCTTGTTCATTCACTCATTCCCATGGCCAGCTCAGCCCACCCCGAGGGAAGGGCTGGCGCAGCATGTGGTGCCGGGGATCAAACCACAGTCCCTGAAGTCGCCCAAGCTTCCCCAAGCAGGCGCTTCAGACCACTGAGCCATCCCGCCGGGCCCATCTCCTATGACTTTCTAGTTAATTTCTCTGCAATAATCTAGAAGACAAGTGTATTATTACCTTTGTACTTTTATAATTGAAGAACTGAAAAACCAGGACTGTTACCTGGCATGGTGGCACAAGCCTGTAATCTCAGCACTTGGGAGGTTGAGGCAGGAGGATTGGTGTGAGTTTGAGACCAGCCTGGGCTACAAAAAGTGAATTCAAGGCCAACCTGAACTGCATAGGAAGACCCTGTCTCAAAAAGAAAGGAAGAGACTGGGACTGTGGTACACACCTGTAATCCCATCACTCAGGAAGCTGAGGCATCAATGACTGCCATAAATTCGAACCCAGGCTAGAGTAAAGTGAGTTCAAAGCCAGCCTGAACTATAGCACAAGACTAGGTTTCAACAAAGACACACAAGCACACACTTCTAGATTATTAAAAAGAAATTACACAATTATAGAAAAGATACGCTTGTAGTGTTGAGAAGTTGAAGCCAGTCTGCAACTGACTCAATGACAAGTCCTGAAGTCTTTGGTTACTTTTATAAACACAGGTTTTTTTCTTTTTCCTCTTTCATTATTATTATAATAAATCTATAGGAAAGTTTAAACAGCCAAAAGGGGGAAGAGTGAGAAAAGGTGGGAGAGAAAGGAAGGAGGGTGGGCAAACAAGAATAGGGTTTGACCACCAGCAGAGCTAACTAGGCTCCTTGTTCCTGCTTTGCCATAAGCCAACCATGTAGTTGGGACAACTAGACCTTTTGCCTCTTGATCTCAGTACAAGTCCAAGGACTGTTCAGTTCTACAATCACCATAATAAAGGAATATTCCATAAATCTAATCATGTCCTGTGTAAGACAGGCATACTTTCTTCTGTTTCTAATGCTAATAAAGAAATCCTATCTCTCTTTCTAAGAAGAGAGCTGTCCTCTGGGCAGGGATGTGCTCTCTAGCCCCCTCACCCCCTACCCCTAGCCTCCAGGGCATTCTGCTCTTGAGATCAGGGATGCCTTCCCCCAGTAACCTTCCTGCCCAACTCCACCGCAGAGCCAGACTTGGGACTCACTTTCTCTGGAGTCACTGTTTATGTCTGCTCATCTTCCTCAGGTTTTTTTGTTTGTTTGTTTTTGGTTTGGTTTTCTTGGCATAAGGTCTCACTACATAGCCCAAATTGGTCTCAAACTTGCAGTGCTCCTCCTGCCTTAGCTTCCCAAATTCTGGGATTACTGGTGTAGACCACCACTCCCAGGTCTTTTCCTCCAAATTCTTCCAACATTCACTGATAATTTGGTCCTTCACCACTTATTTCATTAGCTTCTCGTATTTAATGCCCTTAAGTAGTCTATATGGATCAGAGAGTCTCATTTCCCATGTATTTGTATGTGAGAATTTATATTTCTCTAAAAAAGTGAAAATGGACTGGGGAGTTAGCTGAGTGCTAAGGCAGCATGAGAGCCTGAGTCTGAACACCTGTGAGAAAAATAATAAAGGAAAAGCTGTATTTCACTACTTTATTTCTTTGTAATGCTGACCTCATTGCAAGGTACATAACAGTATTCAATAAATAAGTTGCTTTCACAATTGCCATAAGGTCGTTATTCTAGACTTAATGGTCTGTCAATCTGCAAAGTGATCATATTTAACATAAAAAGCATAAATAATCTCAGAAGACTTCAAGCAATAGCCTCTCACTTATAAAATTGACTTGAAGCCAGGCATGGTGGCACAAACGCTGAGGCAGGAGGATTGGTGCAAGTTGAAGACCAGACTGGGCTACAAAAGTAAGCTCAAGGCCAGCCTGAACGGCATAGTGAGACCCTGTTTCAAAAAGACAAAAAACATACATACATAAATAAATAAATAAATAAATAAATAAATAAATAAATAAATAAATAAAATCCACTTGAAAAGGCCATGCCTCTGCATGTATCTTACACTTTTGAAGGAACTAAGGTTTTAGTTGAAGAAGTAGGTGTGTTTTCTTTACGTTCTGCAGCAGGAAAAGAGTAGGAAGTGGAGGGCAGAGGTTCCCTGGTGCAGAAGCCCTGTTTGCTACTTTCCAAAACTGCACCACCCACAGTTAACTGACACTGGCTTCTACCCACACTTTTGCTCAATGCTGCTGACCTGGATTTCTTTCTTAAAACTCCATAGCTAGGGCAGGCAAGCTTCCAGCAACAAGAACCTTCAGAATAAACATGAGCTTTAATTTTTTATTTTTTTTAAGATAACAAAACTGCAATCTGGTCCTTACTTCAATAAAAAAGTGAAAAATGAAATTATAGATGAGAAACAGTAATGTAACACAATGGAAACAACTGATCCTTCCTGAACACCTTAGTTTTCCTGTCAAAGTAGAATGGAAGAAGGCAGATAAAATAAACTGAAGGCACTAACTGAGAAAAGGGTCGAAATGTTTAAAGGACCAGTCAAACAGCGGACCTATGTACCAATATAAAACTAATGCTACCAGAACACACCACTTTCAACTTCAACTTCGACCCAGCGCAAGAGAGATCAATATATCCTAATGATACAGAAAGCTAGTGATATGGTTTCAGATTGCATTGCAAATGACTAGTAATAAACTATCATTTGTCAATCTTTTAAGTCAAATAATACCCATAGTGTACACATACATGCATGCATATGTGCACACACACACCCATCCTACCAAAATACTACTCCTAACTACTTGTATATGTGAAATGAATTTGTTTTTCTTTTTTAAGACAGGGTCTCACTATATAATTAAGACCATCCTTCAAATTATTATGTTGCTTAGCCTGGCCTCAAACTCAATGGCAATCTCCTACCTCAGCCTCCTGAGAAGTGGGATTTCTGACATGTACAACCAAGCCCACCATTTTCTTCTTCATTGTCCAGCAAGCACAGGGTCCTGATTTCAATCTCCAATACCGCAAAAATAAAACAAAATTTAAAAAAAAATAATTTTCCCCTCATACTTCAACCCAAACACAGTAACAGACTAAATGCAGAGGGAGGTATAAGAATCCAGTCACCTATGATATAAGGCATTTCTGAATATAATTTTTTTTAAAATTTTATTTATTTAGTTTTTTCTTGTTTCAGAACCTTTGTTCGTTTATTCACTCATTTTTATGGCTGGCTCAGCCTGTCCTGAGGGCAGGACTGGCGCAGCATGTGGTGCCGGGGATCGAACGGCGGTCCCTGAAGCTGCCCAAGCTTTCCCAAGCAGGCGCTTTAGACCACTGAACCATCCCGCAGGGCCCCCTGAATATAATATTTTTGATAAATGCTAACACTCTAACACATGTGAAAATATTGGGTGATTGCTACAGAAATAAAACAAAAATGACAGAAATATATGTATATCCCTTTGTATGTTACAGAATAAGGCAACTGTGGCAAATGTTTCCCAGTACTGGAAGACATATAAAGTTCTTTGTTTTATTTTTCCTGTACATTTAAAATTATTTCAAAATACAATAAATATTTCAGTTTTCTTTTTTTTTTTTTTTTTTGTCTTTTTGAGACAGGGTCTCGCTATGCAGTTGAGGCTGGTCCTGAGCTCACTTTTGTAGCCCAGGCTGGTCTCGAACTCGCACCAATCCTCCTGCCTCAGCCTCCCGACTGCTGGGATTACAGGCGTGAGCCACCACGTCCGGCTATTATTTCAGTTTTCTAAATACAAAAAAAAAAAAAGTTGCAGGAGAAAGTTAAACCCTTTTCTCAGATTTTTGGCCAAATATAATTTTAGGATTACATACATTTAATCCAGGCATGATGGTGAACAACTATAGTCCTAGCACTCAAGAGGCTGAGGCAGAAGTAATGCTGTGAGTTCAAGGCCAGCCTTAACTACAGAGCAAGACCCTATGTCAAAAAACAAAACAAAACAACAAAAATAGCTTAAAGTATTCATATAAGGGTATCTTTCTCCAACAAAGAGACCAAAACATTCCCACCTATCTTTTCTGCATTGAAATTAATAGTATTTGACTTTAGCTCCAACACAATACATAAACCCTTAAGCACTAGTGTAATGTTTGATAGCAGGGAGAGGATGCGTTAGACTGTTTTAGGTTCCCTGTCAAACTGACCAGCATCTTTTGTCTTTGAAGTGTTCTGAAAGATAGCGCACTACTCCACTGCAGCTGCTGCTGCTGCTTCTTCTTTTTTTTTTTCCAGTTGCTCTTTGTGTTCCCACCAGCAATCAATCCTGCTGGATGCTTCCTGGTGCACACACAGGTGAGTAACACCACCACGAGACTTTGAGAGTTGACATGGGCTATGCCAGCAGTGTAGCCCTCAATGTTATTTCCAGCTGCTTCTTGGACCCCCGCTGACACCTGCTCCACCATCCTTACAGTTGTCCCATGGAAACTCCTTGGTCCTCTGGAGTCACATCATTAGGATAACTAGGTTTGCCCCCAGACACTGTGACACCTTCCTCTAGCTCCCTCTGCAATCTCCTACTTTATACATAATGGCTTCTCCAACTGTTCTGTTCTCTACTGAAAATTTACCTACATCTGAGCCTTTCATTACTTCTTTCCTTTTTACTTTAATGAATGTTTATTATCTTAATTTCAAAAAAGTACCAAACTAGACTCCCCAAGAGAAACATGTCACTCTCCTCTCCCAGCAAACAGGCCCTGCCATGTAGCCCCGCAGATTCCTGGAGTCCTGTTCTGCCCTGCCTTCCTCACAGCTCCTCAACTCTTACTAGTACCATAAAATCTCTGGTATTTTAAACACACAAGATCTTAATTGTATTAAAGAAAATTATGCATTCTATAGAAAGAACATAGATATAAAGACATTTCTTGTTTTATAGAGACACGGTCCCACCCCAGCCTGCTGTGTAGGTGGGGCTTCAGGCACATGCTTCTGCACTGGTTAAAAATTTGATTTTCCTATGAATTTTTAATGAAAGTTCCATTATGCTGGCCAGCCAGGCCCTAAAGTCCTGAGCTCAAGCAATTCTGCCAAGCAGCTGGGAATACAGTTGTGTATCACAGTGACTGGTAAAACCAATGAATTTTTTAAAAAGTGTAATAAATTTTTAAAAAGTGGGAAAGATAATGGTAACCTGACAGACATATTTGACTTTATGGAATTGCTATGCCTATTCATAGTACTCTAAGTTTTAAAAAAAGAATTGTTTGGGGCATGAGGGGAGATAGAGTCTCACTATATAACCCTTGAACTTGCAGTGGTCCCCTTCTGCAGCCCCAGTGCTAACAGCCATGTGTCAACACACAGATGTGCCCCCCACCCAGCTCTCCCTCTCCACCTAGCTAATGTCTTCCTCCAGAGTATGGTGCTGAGCTTACCTCATGCTGCTGAACTGCTCCAGCCTGCTCATCTTTTGGGGCCACCCATCCCTGTAGGACATGCTGCCAGTGCAAGCCCTCTTACACCTGTGGTGCCACCCTTCCCTGTTCCCACGGTAGCCTATGACTGGGTCTTTCTGCTGTTTCCCCACCTATCCATCTTGTCACCCAGCTGGTGTCCAGGAAATCGCTGCTCAATGTTATACTTCAGAGGGAAAATTCACTTGAAGATGAGACACTGGCTGGTAGATTTTTTTTATAGCTATAACCTAAAAATTAAAGATTCTATTTTTGTAAAACCTTTGCTCCATTGTAGGCTCAGGAGATAGCTCCATGGCACAAGTACCTGCCTGGCAAATGCAAGGTTATGAGTTCAAACCCCAGTCCCTCAAAGAAAGCAAAAAAAAAAAAAAATAAAAAAATAAAAATACTTTGCTCCATTGGATTTTTAAAAAAAATGTTATGTAGAGAATAGAAAAAAAAAATGAAAAAAAATCAGAAATTATACAGAATGTCACTAAACGAATTGATAGGAACTCAATAATAGTCATTATATAGCATATTGCTGTCTTTAAATTAGTTGTTCAGATTACCACATATAAGCATATAAAATTGTTCAGGGGCCAGCCAGATAGCTCAGTGGATTAAAGCACCTGCTTAGGCAGACAAAGGGATCCCCCGGGAATGCTGAGACAGTGATTGAGACTGGGCACATGCCTGTAATCCCAGCACTTGGGAGGCTGGAAACAGGAGTATTACTATGAGTAGTGAGATGCTGTAGATCTGATACATACATAAGAAATAAAAAATAAATAAAATTAGTCAAAAAATTAAAAAGGAGGAAAAATTAAGCCTTAACTGCTCCTTTCAATAGAGCAGCAGAAATCATCAGTACAACTCCCCAAGCGATCCTGTGCATTTACACATCTCCTTTGTCCTTTCTTTTTCTCATTTTCCTCATCCAGTTGTTCCTTCCCTTTGATGTTTTTTTCCTAGTATTTTTCAGATTTTATTTACTCTTTCAGCTTTCACACTAGTGAGACAATAAATCAGACACATGTGGGTCTGATTTATTTTACTTATGAGTATGGTCTCTAGTTGTATCCATGTACCTATAAAAGCCTCAAGTTTATCTTTTTTTGATAATTGAATACTTCACTGCATAAAAATACCACATCTTTTTTACCCATTCCTCAACTGATAAGCATTTTGGTTGCTTCAAAGATTTAGTTATGACAAACTGTGCTGCTATAAACATGGGTGCATATATATATCGCTGTGGCATGATGACTTTAGTTCGTAGGGGAAAATACCCAAGAGGGAAATAACTGGAGTGAATGGGACCTCTAATCGTAGTTTTTTGAGGAATTACCACACTGATCACCACTGTGATTGTACCAGTCCACACTCCCACCAACTGTGCATAAGGATTCTTTTTTTCCCTTTACTCCCTCCAACAGTTGTTTTTTGGGGGAAGTAGCAGACATCAAACTCAGGACCTTGTACTTTCCAGGCAGACACTATACTACTGAGCTCAGCCTTTGTTATTAGTTGATAATACTGGCTATTATCATCTTGATTGGGGTGAAATGGAATCTCAGTGTGTTTTTTTTAAAATTTTTTATTTTTATTTATTTATTATTTTTTCTTGTTTCAGAACTTTTGTTTGTTTGTTTGTTTGTTTATTTGTATGGCTGGCTCAGCCTGCCCTGAGGGTAGGGCTGGAGCAGCATGTGGTGCCGGGGATTGAACCTCGGTCCCTGCAGCCGCCTGCAGACACTTTAGACCACTGAGCCATCCCGCCGGGCCCCTGGAATCTCAATGTTGTTTTAATCTGCAATTCATGAAGGACCAATAATGTTGAACATTTTTTCATATACTTATTTGCCATTTGTATTTCTTCATCTGAGAAATGTATATTTATTTTTTTGATTTGATCTCTGAATTCTGGAGATCTAGAGCCGGACGTGGTGGCGCACGCCTGTAATCCCAGCACTCAGGAGGCTGAGGCAGGAGGATCAGTGCGAGTTTGAGACCAGCCTGGGCTCAAGGCCAGCCTGAACTGCATAGCGAGACCCTGTCTCAAAAAGACAAAAA